>JAIUZE010020598.1:0-12997 GCA_022085475.1 Heliosperma pusillum
GTAAACGGTGAAGGGTTACTCGGTATCATTTACGTGTTTTATGTGATTTCTAGGATAGAAACCGTATTTAGATTATAGTTAGTAAGCTTATGACTTGTAGTATTGTTGATGGATGTTGTTTATTGAGTATTCACATGAGAAATGATGAATTAGAATGATAGTCGATAATTATCAAAAGTCAACTTTGATGAAACAAGGCATTTTCGTGTACTGCTGATTTCAGCTGGTCGACCGGCAGCCGGTCAGACAACCGGCTGGGGCAGTGGCTGTATATTATTGGAGTTTTACGTGATTTTGAAATATGAAGTTGGGCTCAGCTGGTCGAACGGCAGCCGGTCGACCGGCAGCCGGTCAGACCACCGGCTTAGACACCCCTTTCTTCCTTTGTTATTCATATGACCCATTGGTCCCAGCCGGTGGACTGGCAGCCGGTCGACCTGACCGGCTGGGACACACTGACATTTTACATTGGTTTTTCATATGATAGTTGGCCTGAGCCGGTGGACTGGCAGCCGGTCGACCTGACCGGCTGGCACCTGCTGTATGTTGTTTGTGATTGTTGTTTACGGTTTTCATTTATAATATTTCAAATCGTTCGTTTATCGTATAATTGTACGTAGTGACATATAATATTATTGTTTTGGATGTATGACATTTCACTCGCTTGTATCACATGTTTTGTGACGGTTTTTGGTATGTTTCCACTTTGAGTCGTTTTTACAAATGTTACGGTTTGAGCACTATTTTGTCTTGTGCTTTGTACTCTCAATCCCTTGGCTACCTTCCCGTTCGTAAGGCTGGAATGTCGGAACGGAGAGGTATCCTACTGCTTAAATGCATGTGTTAGTGGGCATACGACGACGTTGTTGGGAGGCGAACGTTATGCGTTGATCGACCCGGCCGTCAAATGTTGTGTACTTGCGAGGTGGTGTTATTTGCATGTAGCGTACCGCTTGTTATGAGGCTTGAGCTCTTTTCCGCCTCTTTCGTGAATTGGTCTACCGAAAATGTGGGTACTCGGCGTCTATGATTGACCGAGTCTTGGATGCGAAACGTTATCGCATGTCGACTCGGAAAACGTGTATTCCGGGAATCTGGCCAGGTTTAGATTAGGAACCGTATTATTATCGTCGTCCTACCAGGAGGAAATTAGTCTACATATACGAAATGGATTGAATCGTGTATGCGTTCAGGGAAGGTTTTAGTCCCGTGGATGCCCATAATCATACTGCTTGTACACGATGCTAGTGCGTTTCATTTACCGTGAGAGATGTCGTCGTGTCGTCGTCTTTGAATGCGTGATTTCATGATATTATTCATGGTCATTGCATGATTGGGCACCGTCGTCTTTGATTGTGTGATTTCATGATATTATTCTGAAAGTCCATAGACCTTAATTAGACTCCTCTAATTATTTACTAAATTACTTTTTAATTTAGTTTATAATGATCTATGTAACATGCATGCAAATATAAATACATTTATATAAGAGAAGAAATTTCCTCACATTGATGTGGAAAATATAAGGGCACAACAAGAACTCCTTCTTGTTGATCTTGAGCTACAAATATGGTTGAACACAAATAATCTCCAAAGTAGAAGATCTCCTCTTAGTTGCACCAAGATGAACCAAACAATCTACCCTTATTATTAACGAGATAATAAGATAGATAATATACTACTAATATTAGACTATATTACTACACTAGTAATACTTAGGAAATATTAGTATATGAGAGTTGTAGTGAGAAGATGAGTTTTGAGAGATGAATGATAAAATAAGTAAGTATGAAGAAGTGAAGGAATGAACAACAATTGCTCTCCTTTTATAGCCAAGAGGGCCGGTTATTTCATCACAAAGTGGTGATGATTTCTTCTTATTTTATTGCCATGTAAGGTGGTAATGTGTTGTAGTGAATAAAATGATATCATGTTTACTATTCATGTCATAAGCATATGTTGCTTGTGAGTATGAATAAGAACAACCATCATCACCATTTGACTTCACCATAACCGGCCATGTGAGCCCCAATTTGATCCATTTTGATTTTTGATATTTGTCCCACAAATACTTATTAATCATATGCTTAATTATCTTGTATAATTAAGGGTTAATTTGATCATATAACAATTATATGACACAAATAAATGAATAATATGTACTTAACATTTTAAGTAGTATTCTACCATTATATCAATATATAATGGGTCCCACAATGCTTAGTTAATTTATTTTACAACTCTTTGTAAATATAATTAACTAATTACCTCTATCTCAAAAACTCAACTAATTTAGTAATTTAACGATTAATTACTAAGTTAAATCTTATTTAATCGTATTAAAATAAGATATAAATTAATTAGTCAATTATCGCATAATTGAAAAATAAGCTTAATTGAATTTGAGTTCTTAACTCAATTTCTAACAATTAACTCTCGTACATATCGAATATATGTAATGTACTAATTAACTGTATCGTATACAAATAATTAGTTACTTATTTGGATTTCATCCTTTAGGTGTGACCGAAAGGGATCAGTTGATCACCGCCGTCAAACGACAATAACGTCAAACTCTAGTTAGCCAACCGTTATTGATTTACGTTAATAAACTGACTAATCATATATATAGTCAATAATTATCCCAATTATATTCCATAATAAGATTTATTATGTGGCGCACTATTGTGGAGGACACCTACTCCAACAATCTCCCACTTGTCTGACATAAGTGTGCGTCACCGATTCTCTTGTCTCTTTATCACATCTCCCACTCAACGCAAGGTGTCTTTCAGGTCGCACTTGCGCTTGACAATATCTAGAGTGGTTTTCTCGATAGGGAGAGTAACTGTCTGACCGGAAAATCTACCATAGATCTCTTTCCGAGCGTGGCCACGCATTTACAGTAACTTCTCCTCGAGTGGCCTAAAGATGTTTTACCCAACGTGGGTGGACAATTCCTGTTGATCCATCTACTCTGTATGATGCAGATCACCATGATCCAGAAGAAGTCCATCGGCCTCCTTTTACGGCACGACCTAGAACATCAACCAAAACCAATCGGAAACTGCACCGACTCAGATAGACGGTCGTCAGTCAAAAGAATCGACTTATAGGAATAATATAGAAGACCCTGCCACGACCAGGCATCAATTAATTGATTTAAGGGTCTCTACAATGTCACTGTCCGACAGAGTGTCATACAGTCTGTCTATGTAAACGACCAGTCATCTCCATGACCCCATGGTGCTGAACCAACCATCGATCGACTTACAATCTAGTCATTTCGAGACGTCACCTAATTGAGTGACTAGGGACAAAATACTAAGTTCGTCCTATTCACTTGAATAGGGTCCAACAAACTATTCGGATAAACAAAGTATTAAATTTAGTCAAACTAAATAAAAGAGTTTAAAATAAAACTCGAACAATGAATGCCATTATCATATATGAAATAATTAATACAACCTTCAATTATTACATATTACATAATCTAAAGGAATTCTGGCACACGTCTCAATCCCATTGTGACGACATGACCATCATGCTTAGCCTTTGATAAAGGCTTGGTTAAAGGATCAGCAATGTTGTCATCTGTCCCAACCGTACAAATGTCAATTTCCTTCATGTCCACGTAATCTCTTATTACATGATATTTACTAAGTACATGTCTAGACTTGTTACTAGACTTGGGCTCTTTTGCCTGAAAAATAGCCCCACTGTTATCACAATAAATTGTGATAGGATCTTTGGCAGTAGGGACTACTGATAGTCCTTCCAAAAATTGCCGAATCCACACAGCTTCCTTTGCAGCTTCAGACGCTGCAAGGTACTCTGCTTCTGTTGTAGAATCCGCTGTAACGCTTTGCTTGAAACTCTTCCAGAAAACAGCTCCTCCATTCATCATATAAACGTAGCCGGATTGGGATTTCATATCATCCCTATCTGTTTGGAAACTGGCATCTGTGTAACCCTTTACACGTAACTCAGTCTCGCCTCCAAACACTAAGCACGAATCCTTAGTCCTTCTTAAGTACTTAAGGATATTCTTTACGGCTATCCAGTGACTCTCACCTGGATTTGCTTGGTAACGACTTGTCATGCTCAAAGCATATGCAAAGTCGGGACGAGTGCACATCATAGCATACATGATTGATCCAACAGCTGATGCGTAAGGGATCAATTTCATGCGTTCAATCTCCTCGGGTTTCGTAGGGCACTCTGACTTGCTCAAAGTGATCCCACTTCCCATAGGAATAAAGCCTCTCTTAGAGTCTTTCATGTTGAACCGATCAAGAATCTTATCAATATAAGTCTCTTGACTTAATGCTAGTATCCTTTTAGATATATCCCTATAGATCCGGATACCTAAGATGCGCTGGGCCTCTCCTAAGTCTTTCATTTGGAAATGTATTCCTAGCCACTCCTTTACAGAAGTGAGCATTGGAATATCATTCCCAATGAGTAGTATGTCATCTACATACAAGACTAGAAAAGTTACTTTACTCCCACTAAACTTCATGTATAAACACGGTTCCTCGACACTTCGAGTGAAACCATTTTGTTTAATTACATGATCGAAACGATGATTCCAACTCCTGGATGCTTGCTTAAGACCATAGATGGATCTCTTAAGTTTGCATACCTTCTTAGGGTTTGATGGATCCACAAAACCTTCAGGTTGTGTCATGTACACTTCCTCTTCTAGAATCCCATTCAAGAAGGCGGTTTTGACATCCATTTGCCAAATCTCATAATTATGAAATGCGGCAACCGCTAAGATAATCCTTATGGATCGAAGCATGGCGACTGGGGCGAAGGTTTCGTCATAGTGAAGACCATGAACTTGGGTGAAACCTTTTGCCACCAATCTAGCTTTATAAACATCATTATGTTTATCTATGCCACTTTTGATCTTATAGATCCACTTACACTGAAGAGGTCGTACCTCCTTAGGTAAATCAACCAAGTCCCATACTTGATTGTCGTACATAGAATCCATTTCGGATTGCATGGCTCCTAGCCATAGCTTTGAGTCGGGACTAGAAATGGCTGCTTTGTAGGTAGTAGGTTCGTTACTTTCAAAAAGTAAAACATTATAGTCATCACCTTCCTCTATAATACCAAGGTATCTATCAGGTTGATGACTAATTCTGCTTGACCTCCTAGGTTCCGAAGGAATAATGACCGTACCAGACGAAGAGGGAACGTTTTCCTCGTCGTCCTTTTCGGTTTGTGGCTCTTGGACTTCATCAAGTTCAAATTTTCTCCCACTCTGTCTTTTAGAAATAAAATCATTTTCTAAAAAGACTGCATCACGAGACACAAACACTTTGTCCTCGTGTTTATTGTAGAAGTAATAAGCACGTGATTCCTTTGGATATCCTACAAAAAGACATTTGTCAGATTTGGGTGCGAGTTTATCGTCAGACTTATTCTTAACAAAAGCCTCGCATCCCCAAATTCTCATAAATGACAAATAAGGAACTTTTCCTGTCCATATCTCATATGGAGTCTTGTTTGCCGCTTTAGTCGGGCTTCGATTTAGTGAAAATATTGCAGATAAGATAGCAAAACCCCAAAAATAATCAGGAAGCTCTGTTAGACTCATCATAGATCGAACCATATCTAATAAAGTTCGATTTCTCCTTTCGGATACACCGTTTAATTGAGGTGTTCCAGGAGGAGTCCATTGTGATACTATACCACAATCTTTCAGGTGTGAATCAAATTCATGGTTCAAGTATTCACCACCACGATCGGATCGTAGGGTTTTAATCTTTTTATTCAATTGGTTTTCTACTTCATTTTGAAATTCTTTGAATTTTCAAAAGCATCACTTTTATGCCTCATCAAGTAGACATATCCATATCTACTCAAGTCGTCGGTAAAAGTAATGAAGTAGTGATAACCACCTCTAGCTCGGATAGTCATTGGACCGCATACATCCGTATGTATAAGTCCTAATACTTCACTTGCTCGTGTCCCTTTTCCCGTAAAAGGAGCACGAGTCATCTTGCCTAGAAGACAAGATTCGCATACGCCATAAGATTCGTAATCGAATGGTTTGAGTACTTTAGATGAAACAAGTCTCTTTATGCGTCGTTCGTTTATGTGCCCTAAACGACAATGCCAAAGGTATGATTGATTAGGTTCACCTGTTTTGAGCTTCTTGTTTTCTACATGATAGACCTCTTTTGCAATATCTAGAACATAAATACCTCCAATAGAAATGGCCTCGCCATAAACCATTTCATTAAAAGCAAAAGTACAACAGTTGTTCTTAATGCAAAAAGAAAATCCTTCCATGTCTAACACGGAAATGGAGATAATGTTCTTGGTAAGAGTTGGTACATAATAGCAATTATTTAAATACAACTCTAAACCATTAGGCAAAAGAAGAACGTAGGTGCCCACGGAAACTGCGGCTACCTTAGCTCCATTTCCCATGCGTAGGTCCACGTCACCCTTGGCTAGTGCTTGCACGTCCCTCAGCCCCTGTACATGATTACAAAGGTGAGAACCACAACCGGTATCAAATACCCAAGAAGAGGTACTAGCAAAGTTAATATCTATCATATAGAGTGATGAAAGAATTTTACCTGACGTTGTCACACAACCGTCTTTCTTGTCTTTCAAGTACTTGGGGCAATTGCGTTTCCAATGCCCTTTGCCATTACAATAATAGCAATCCGCCTCCGCGTGTTTGTTGACTTTGGGCTTGGCCTTATAAAAGACCTTGGCCTTTCCCTTGCCGGATTTCTTGAAAAGAGTCTTACCCTTTCCCTTGTCCTTCCTCACCCCAAGGTTCATGTTCTTCATTTTCATGGAAAGAACATCCTTGGGTTCACTCCCACTAGCCTCCATGTCCCTCTCCGCTTGGGTGAGGAGTGCATGGAGTTCATGGAAACTCTTGTCCATGCCATTCATGTTATAGTTCACCCTAAATTGGGTGAACTTAGGTGAGAGTGAATGAAGGATCTTACCCACCACCAAATTCTTTGGAATTTTGCACCCTAGACGCTCTAAGGTGTCCGCGTGCTCAACCATTTTGAGCACGTGTGGGCCAACTTTTGGCCCCTTTGAAGCTTAGTGTCAAAGAATTTCGTAATCGCCTCATATTGGAGAATTTGAGGGGCTTGCGAAAACATCGAAGTGATCCTCGTGAATATCGCATATGCATTGAGAGAGATCAATTGGAGTTTGAGTTTGGGTGAGATTGACCAAATCAAGACATTCTTGACGTCATTAGCAACCTTCAAATAAAGGTCATATTCGGCCCGAACCACCGCGGACGATCTTGGCGCGGGTTCGGTGGGGGGCTCTTCGACCAAGTAGCGAAGCACGTTATCGGATAACGCGGCGCTCTTGATCGTTGATTCCCATTCAACGAAGTTACTTCCGTCATCCTTAAGGACACACTTGTCCATGACGGACCTCAACCATGAGTCTCTACCCAAGGTTGCAACGTTTGATGATGTTGACATTATGCGAATATGGTAACTACAACAAAAAGAAATATATAAACATTCATTGTTTAATTTACTTGAAAAACATTTTAACAAGTTTAGCATTCATATAATGACCTCTCACTAAATTATATAAATGATTCCAAGACCCATCTTTAAATAAAAATAGTCATCGCATGCTACTTTTTATCTAGAAATGGTAAGTCGTTACTTGACTAATTCTACCCTTAGAACTCTTGGTTGACGGATTTCAACTAAATCCATCTCCTAGTCCCAAGATAACGCTTATCTCGTTGAGTCCAATCCAATTTTAGCTTGTGATCGTATCACCCTACTTACCCGAGGTAAAAAGGGACCCACGAGCGTGGTAGCCCTAATGAACACGGGATTCATAGGTGTTATTAATTGGTAAGGCTAATCTCAATTTTTAAATATGTGAGAGATCTTGTCAATTTAGTTATTAATTCCCTATAAGTGAACTAAGTCGGTGAATTGTGAATAACGTTGAATTGACAATAACGGTAAATAAAATGCATGTGTGACGATTTTGGCATGAGCGGAAATAAAGCAAGCAACCAAGCAACAATAAAAATCCTAGTATGGCCACCTAGCTAATCAAAATTAACTAGATAGTTACAAATTCGGAAACCAACTCCTTGGTCCCTTGCCTCTTCACTTGGAACACCTTCCAAAATGGCACCGTCTTGAGGGAGTCACCGGTCTTCATAAAAATACTTACAAATATACAAATATACAAATTCCTATTATACATTTATTCTATAAAATAAAATTATTAAATTATACAAACCGGCGATACGAGATCGCAATAAAAATTACAACCAAACCGTTATTCCCTTACATTACGGGTAATAACGATTAAAAATAACTAGGCCATACTAGGTACAAAATTTGCATAAATTATTAAATAAATGACATTCATTCATTCAACCATAAATTAAATAAATTGCTGCAAAAATTCATGCCAAAATCGTCCTAGATTCAATTCATGCTCATTGTAGCTCGATTTTTTTCGGGATTTATTGATTTTTAACCATTAAAAATCACTATCAACTTTTAAATCTCATTTAAATTCAAAATAATTAACTAAACTGATTTAGAACTCAAAATTAGTCACTACTAATTTTGTTGGTCATTAATTAGATTGATTTGATTTTATTTGCTAAATATTACGGTTTAATCATAACAATTATGAAATAAAACCAAAATAAAATATTAACATCATAAAATTTGAAACCAAAAATTTTGTACTTTCTGAAAAATTTCCAGGAACTATTAAAATAGAAAACATTTGCTCAAAAAATTTAAATTAATTTTATGAACAAATAGCTTTGTATTTAATGGTTTTATCAAATAAAAACATTAGATATAGTAAAACAGTGAAACAAATTATGAAATTTCACCAAGAGTATCAACATCAGAATATAAAATGTACAAAAAATTTTCAATACCATAAATGGACGTTTCAATTTTATGAACATTATAATCTCATATTATCGACTTTTATCGTATAAAAATCAATGAACATGCAATACATAAGTAAAAATCATGAAATTTTACATACAATATGTAAGAAAGGCATGTGAGATCATATTAAAATTTCATGGCCAGAATCAACATGCAACTATTTTTAGTTAACTTTTAACTCATAAAATGCATGTTAACTCGGTTTAAACGCCAAAAATCAAAATAAATAGCAAATTAATCCCTAAAATCACGAAATTTAACCACAAACATTTTGAGGTCAGTAGGTATACATGCACCAAAATGTTTTGTCAGAATCGTATTTTAACTCAAAATCTTTGATTTATTAGTTATCTTATAACTTTAATAAAAATGTCCAAAATGAACATGCATGCTACAAGCTAGCTCTGATACCAATTGAAAGTTCATAGACCTTAATTAGACTCCTCTAATTATTTACTAAATTACTTTTTAATTTAGTTTATAATGATCTATGTAACATGCATGCAAATATAAAGACATTTATATAAGAGAAGAAATTTCCTCACATTGGTATGGAAAATATAAGGGCACAACAAGAACTCCTTCTTGTTGATCTTGAGCTACAAATATGGTTGAACACAAATAATCTCCAAGGTAGAAGATCTCCTCTAAGTTGCACCAAGATTAACCCAAATAATCTACCCTTATTATTAACTAGATAATAAGATAGATATAATACTACTAATACTAGACTATATTACTACACTAGTAATACTTAGTAAATATTAGTATATGAGAGTTTTAGAGAGAAGCTTAGTTTTTGAGAGATGTATGGAAAATAAGAATGAACTTGTGAAGGAATGAACAACAATTGTTCTCCTTTTATAGCCAAGAGGGCCGGTTTCATCATCACAAAAAGGTGATGTTTTCTTCTTATTTTATTGCCATGTAAGGTGTTAATGTGTTGTAGTGAATAAAATGATATCATGTTTGCTATTCATGTCATAAGCATATGTTGCTTATGAGTATAAATAAGAACAACCATCATCACCATTTGACTTCACCACAACCGGCCATGTGAGCCTCAATTTGATCCATTTTGATTTTTGATATTTGTCCCACAAATACTTATTAATCATATGCTTAATTATCTTGTATAATTAAGTGTTAATTTGATCATATAACAATTATATGACACAAATAAATGAATAATATGTACTTAACATTTTAAGTAATATTTTACCATTATATCAATATATAACGGGTCCCACAATGCTTAGTTAATTTATTTTACAACTCTTTGTAAATATAATTAACTAATTACCTCTATCTCAAAACCTCAACTAATTTAGTAATTTAACGATTAATTACTAAGTTAAATCTTATTTAATCGTATTAAAATAAGATATAAATTTATTAGTCAATTATCGCATAATTGAAAAATAACTTAATCGAATTTGAGTTCTTAACTCAATTTCTAACAATTAACTCTCGTACATATCGAATATATGTAATGTACTAATTAACTGTATCGTATACAAATAATTAGTTATTATTTGGATTTCATCCTTTAGGTGTGACCGAAAGGGATCAGTTGATCACCGCCGTCATACGACAATAACGTCAAACTCTAGTCAGCCAACCGTTATTGATTTACGTTAATCAACTGATTAATCATATATATAGTCAATAAATATCCCAATTATATTCCTTAATAAGATTTATTATGTGGCGCACTCTTGTGGAGGACACCTACTCCAACATATTCATGGTCATTGCATGATTGGGCACCGTCAATGTTTTGGTTCGTGAATGGATGATAATATGTTGGTTTTATTGTGATCATCGCATGACTTGACTTGGGTTGTCTGTCGAGTCTCAATCTTATCAAACTTATACCGCTAACGGTGAGATGCAAGCCCTAGTGAGCGTATTCGGTTGCCTAAGAGTGTCTTTCCCGAGTCTTTGAATAACATGATGGTTTCGGATTTGATTTCCACATGATCGTATCTTTATATATTGGATTGCCTATCTATTCTTATCGTATCTCACATATAAATCTATATGTATGCATGCTTTACTTTTGTATTTCGTTCTATGTACGTTTAAGGTGATATGGCTGGGAGAACCCGGAGTTACTCCCCACTGACTGTGGCGTTCATGTTTTTCATGGATGAACAGGTTGCTTGCTTCGATGACTTTTTGGCTATGATGTTTTGGGGTTCGGGTGTGAGCTAGCTGGCGTTGTCCCTGGAAGTTTCACCTCTAGACGATATTAGCTAGTTTTGCTAAACACTTGTTCTTTGCTAACATTTGAAGAGACTCCGTCTCTTTCTTATATTCCGCACTCAGTTTGTAATATTTTGATACTCCTCGTTTTATTTAACTTGCATGTATAAAAGTTTTTAAAACTATCTATTTCCGCAATATAATTCAGATGCTTGTTTGTTTTATATTTCCGCATTCGCGAGGGTTGTCACAGTTGGTATCAGAGCTTTATCACTCCCGACGCACACACGTGAACCCTAACTTAAACTACTTGACCTTGAAATAATAAATGAGAGATGGGTAGAAGTTAAGGACTTTAATTGGTAGTCTATTTGTTTATGCTAATTGATAGGAGTAACTTAATTTGTTTTTGTTTCTTATGAAGATGGTTGAACCTCGAGTAGAAGAGAACGTTATTCTCGGGGCTCTTACTCAATTTCTGAGAAATCATCAAGAGGCGGCTAATGTTAGTGCCAACCAAGTCCCTCCTCATAGAGAAGACAATTGCCAAGGAGGCTATGCTTGGGTGGCTAGCCAAATTTCTAGGAGCAATATTACGCCTTATGGTGGTGAGCCGGACCCTACCGAGCTCTCGGAATGGTTTCGAGAGTTGGAGAACCAATTTGACTATTACCAGGTCCTTGAAGAGGACAAGGTAAGGATTGCGCAGTTCTTCCTGGTAAGGGAGGCAGACTACTGGTGGTCTATTTCCTATCCCACCGCTATTCTTGAAATCAATTTCGAGTGGGAATGTTTCAAGTCTCTTGTTGAGGACCGATTTTACCCCATGAAGCTCAAGCAGCAAAGACTCAGAGAATTCATCGATTTCAAGCAAGGTGATTTGTTGACCCAAGACTTCACCACCCAATTCAACAAGCTTACTCGCTTTGCGCCAGGACTCATCAAGGATGATGAAGATCGAGCTTTTTACTATCGTAATAAGCTTAGTGCTTTGCTCCAAAGCAAAGTAAGGAGGAGCTCTACATCTTTTGGAGAATTGTATGGCGATGCCCTTAGGGCCGAGGACTCCATGAAGGCCTTTAGTGATGGGGCGAAGATGAAGAGTCCATCTCCTTTTTCCTCTTTCAATCCAAGGTCAAACTTCCATGACAAAAGACCTTTCTCTCCCTCTTCCTCTAATACCTATGCTAACCAGAGACGTTTCAATGCTCCCCCCCAAGCTCAAGCTCGAAGTTAATTTTGTGACGGTTGTAGGAAACCCTTTCACCCGGGAGTAGGATGCTATGATAGGCCCCTCTTTTGCTTTTTCTACAAGATGCCTGGGCACCTCATTCGTGAGTGTCCCGATCGTCAGACTTCCGCAACCGGTGCCAAAACTAAAGGATCCAGCTATGTACTCCGTCGAGCTGAAGTCGATGCCCCCCCGGAGATCGTGTCTGGTAGTTCACTTCCTTAAATCAACCTCGTTTTCCTTTTTTGCCTTCGTCTTTTAATTCCTTCTTATCGTAGTCTTTAATGATGCTTCCTAATGTTCCTTGTATCATGTTCATTTATCCCTTCTCTCTTGAGAGATAGTTTTCTTATTAGCTAACGTCAGGATTAGTAGGTGTGTTTTGAAGAAGATTTAATATGGTACCTACCCGTCCTATTGAGCTAGTTTCATGTTTAGATGATTATAAGGAATTAAGGATAAGCTTAGGATGAAACTCTCCTAGTGGTCTTAGACTATGAAAGCTTGAAGTTGCAATATCATTTTTGAGGATCGAAATAAGCATAATGGTAGTTGGTTGTTGTGGTTAAGAATTTTAGTTATGTCTTTAAATGTTACTTGGGAA
>JAIUZE010020601.1:0-14555 GCA_022085475.1 Heliosperma pusillum
CGGTCAATCATAGAAGCCGAGTACCCCAAATTCGGTCAACCTTCACGAAAGAGGCGGAAAAGAGCACAAGCATCATAACAAGCGGTACGCTACATGCAATGACACCACCTCGCAAGTATACAACATTTGACGGCCGGGTCGATCAACGCATAGCGTTCGCCTCCCAACAACGTCGTCATATGCCCAATCACACATGCAATTAAGCAGTAAGGATACACTCCTCGTTCCGACATTCCAGCCTTACGAACGAAGAGGTAGCCAGGGGAATGAGAGTACAAAGCACATAACAATTAGTGCTCAAACCATAACATGTGTAAAACCGACTCAAAGTGGGATATATCAAAAACCGTCACAAAACATGCGATACAAGCGAATGTAATATCATATATTCTAAACATTAATATTTAAAGTCATTACGTAAGTTTATACAATAAACGAACCATCGGAAATATTATAAATGAAAACATAAGAAAGGATTACAAAGGAGTTGGCAGCGTGTGCCAGCCGGTCAAGGGGACCGGCTGTCGGCTACCCGGCTGGCACCAATGTCATACTTGAAAAACAATTGAATAAGCAGCGTGTCCCAGCCGGTCAAAGGGACCGGCTGCCGGCTACCCGGCTGGGACCAATATTATACTAGAAAATGAAGGCAAATTAAGATATGTCTCAGCCGGTCGGCTGACCGGCTGCCGGTCGTCCGGCTGAGACCAAAGTAATACCAAAACTTTTACGTAACACAAACAATATACAGCCACTCCCCAGCCGGTCAGCTGACCGGCTGCCGGTCGGCTGGCTGGGGTTAATTATGCACGAAAGTCACCAATTTCACTAAGGCTCATTATACAACAACATCATCTAACATCACAAATCATCAATTCTCATTATCAATTATCAACTAACAACAACCATCATCAACAACACAATTTCTATGATTACCAATCCTATTCTAAATACGATTACTAACATAGAAAACACATTAAAACACGTAATGATATCGAGTAACCCTTCACCGTTACCTTTTTGCGTCTTCAATCCTCGTCTAGGTCCTCTTCTATCAAGTAGTAATCCTTGTCGAGGTCTTGGAGGTCACCACCTACAATTAGACAATAAAAGATGAATATAATTCACCTTTCAGAAAGACGGATCAATTGAAATGCGAGAAAGACAGTAATTTTATTACCAATTAAGATAGAGAACGATGAGAGGAGAAGATTATGACGAAAATCAACGGATTTGAGTAAGAAATGGAGGAGTAGTGAGAAGTTTGAGTTTGATTGAAAATGGGTTTAGGGTTTTGGTTACATAATGAAGAAGAAGAAGAAGAAGAAGTAAGTGGAAAAAGAAAGAGGGAGTTAGGTTATAAGGGTGAGTGAGTGGAGGAATATGGGGGAAAACGCCCAAAAGCGCCTTAAGGTATAACTCACACGGAATTTCGAGTAGAGTCCGAATACGAACTCGAATTTGCTAAATTAGACACGGAAACTAAGTTCTAGACTAAATCAAAAATTTCGCTGAAAAGTATCCGTATAATATTTTTAAATTACAAATAGGGTACATTTGCGGGTGTTACAATTTGGGTGTTCGATTAAATAAATTCTCAATACGTACCCTTACCCCTTACTTAGAAACTTTAGAAAAGAGATGTCTGTATTCTTGGCAAGTGGGAGTCATTCTAGACATAGAATGTTAAGGGGGGACGAGTCCTTATCTTTAGTATCAATGTAAACGCAGTACTTTGTGTTTTTTTTGCCAAGGTATTAAGTAGATTTGAACGTTGTCCAAGCACTCTACAATTGCTTGGTGGCAACTTCATGCAATCGCAAGTTCCCTTCGTTTGAGACTTCATCGAGAGAAAACCGACCAATGTAAAACGATGCGGTTGTGCTTATTTCTACGCCCCCAAGCGTGGCTTCCGAACCTTGTATGTCCATCGCGGCGATATTCGCAGATCGGCGTGCTGGTTGCATGCCCACAAAAGGTCTCAATTTTTTTTGCCACAAAATTAGTAATAGCAATTTATAGTTTTGTATCTATTATAGCATGGTTCGAGACTTCAAGTGATTCTCAAATAATAGTATCAATAAAAGATTTAATAATTTATAGTTTTATATAAATTTTATTTATATTTTAATTAGAATATTATAATTTAAGGTTTAGTGAAAATACTACTCTCTTATCCAATACAGTGTATCCGTGGGCCCAGGCACAAGTTTTTAGAAAAGTGTCTCAGAAATGTTAAATGTCATACATGCCCTTGTATTTAAACATGAAATAAAAGTAGTCTACATGAGTGTTATTTGATAGCATTTTTAAGTAATTAAATGATTGTTGTAAGGATATAGTGGTCATAATATTACCAAAAACGAAAAATGAATACATCGGATTGGATTATTCTAAACAAAAGACTTTGGTACATTGGTTTGGGTAAGAACGAGTATAATTTAATGAATAATTAATTTCTTTATTTTAATATTGCAATTAATTTCTTTATTTTAATTTCTTTGTTTTAGCATATGTATTCTTTAAGCAGATGTTTATTACTCCCTCCGTCCCAATAGATAGTTATCTATTTGACTTTTTTGTGAGGGTTTTTTTTTAAAACAAATATAACTATTGATTTGGACGGAGGAAGTATAATATTGTAATTAACTTTTTTGTATTATTTAACTTCTTCAAATATATACTCCCTCCGTCCCGGTTCATTGTTGTCCTTTTGTTTTGCACAAATACTAAAGAAAGAGTGAGGCACCATTTGAGTTTTCACTTAATGGATAACAAGTGGATAATAATCTCATTGGGTGACCAAATTACTCATAGAACATCTTCTAAATATAAAAATGACAACAATTGACAGAAACACCATAAAAAGTAATATGACAACAATAACCGAGCCGGAGGGAGTAATATTGTACTTCCTCCATTCAACTCCATTGTACCAAATTATTTTTTCACATTTGCCGAGACGTGTTTTACGCGGTAAATATCGTTAGCTACGTGTTTGCAAAAATTATAAAAGTTGGATATTAATAATGTACTCGTAAAGACGAATCAAACAAGATCACACATGAATATATTTTCACTTATATATTGAGAGAAAATTGCAATTAGATGCCGACTCATGAATAGTGTGCAAAAATGAAAGTGGTAGAGTGGAGTTGAATGGAGGAAGTATTTAACTTCTTTATTTTAGGCAGATGTTTTTTAAGGAAAATTTTGAAAATACCCTATTGTATTTAGGATACAGAATTGTGCATGCACTGAAATCAAGCAATTTGGTTAGCCTTCAAGATTTACTAGTCGAACAAAACACATGGGAGAATGGAGCTCGTGCGCCACGAGGTCCCTTATTCCTCTTTCATGCAATTTCTTAGTTGATAGACGGCCAACGGTCCAAACAAATACATGTTGCAATTTGCATACTCCGTATAAAACAACACACACAATTCAATAACGGTACCCCTAATCCGCTACGTCAGTGTGGAACCGTCCAAGACATCTTAGATTGTACGGAATATTACCTAAATGACTTTTTGACGCCAAAATAAGTAGGAGTTTCTCCATATGATTTAAGGTTGGGTAACCAATTGATTAAGATATCCTAAAATAGAATATGTAAACAATTTATTGGAACGAAAAGAGTGAAAATTATAACAATCTTTTCATTTAAAATAAACTTCGGCTTGAGCCTTGCAAATGACTGCAACATGTGCAGCGGCTCAAGGGTACAAAATTCAAGGAACTGAATAGCATGATAATCCGATTTTAGAATCAGTATGAGATTATAGTATGAAGCAAAAAAGAACGGATATGAGTAGATGAGTTTTTACAAATTAAATTATTCTTGATCTTAATATATACTCCATCCCATTCAAACCAAATGTTACACTTACCTTATTTGGATCATCCAAACCAAATGTTACACTTACCTTATTTGGACCATCCAAACCAAATTACCCATTCCTTTTTGGGTAACAAATAAGACCAACTACTCCTCATTTACCCTATATATTTTACACAATATGTCATTACCCCACCCACCCAACTAACATTAAATACTCAAGTGGTCCTACTTCTATTCCAATAATACCCTTCCCTTTTCAATGTTTTCTTAAAACTTGTGCTCCCTCCCATGTAACATTTGGTTTGGATGGGAGGGAGTAATAGAGAATTGATAACGTTACATCTAAAATTCAATGTTTCATTTAGGATCAATTGTTGAAAACACCCTTATATGTTCCACTTTTTAAAATTAATACCTTATCAAAACTTTTTTAAAAGTTAATACCTTACACATGTACTCTGATCAAAAATTGGTACCTTAAGTGAATTCACGCCAAAAATAACATGAAATACCCATTTTACCCCTGACTTTAATTACTCTATTACAACACTCATACCTCACCCATTAATTATCAATGTTCATTCAAAATAGATTTCAAAGCTAACAAAGTGTAACCCAGGATTGATCATCTACAATAATAGAAGATCTAGTTGCTTGTTTATCAAAGGACCAAGATTAATTTTCTATCTTTACCATTCTTCAAAGTTTCTATCTCCAACTTCCCTTTCTTCCTCTCTTCCTGTAGAAAGTGCAAAGCTTATTCCAAAGTGGATACTTCACTTTTTAGAATGTTCTTCTCCTTCATTAGCTTACAAATAACAATCTTTTGCCACTCAGTTTATGCTTTAATTATCAAGCCATCGAAAAAACTTACATCCACGAAAATTGGTTTGCGGGATGTAAAATGTGCATGCTTCAATAATCTTCCCGGATTAGAATGGGTCCAAGACTAGCACAACGAATTAGGATGTCACAAAAACATTTTCGCTGAAAGTAAGAAGAAGACATAGAGGTTGAATCGCACCTATTAATTGACTATTTCCTGGCAAATACAAAATCCATAAAATTACACCCAATTTTAAGAACCCTATTTATATATTGATACTAACCATTAACTTCACATCAATAAAAATTAAAAAACAGAAATGAAATAGATATATTTAGAAGCATGAAATGTAAGAAATATAATTACATTAAAGAGAAAAGGATATGAAAACTTAGTAGAGAGAGAAAATTAGTTTATTAAAATAGTGAAAGATTAAAAATTGAATGACTTGTAGTTATAAGAGGGTAAGGAAGAGGATGAAAACAGCATAAAGGGTATAATGAGGATAAAACATGGACTTTGGACGAAAATTTTAAAAATGGACGGAACATTCGATTTATGTGGGCCTGAATTCACTTAAGGTACCAATTTTTGATCGGAGTACCTGTGTAAGGTATTAATTTTTAAAAAAGTTTTGATAAGTTATTTATATTTAAAAAGTTTAACATATAAGGGTGTTTTCAACAATTAATCTTTTCATTTATTATCTGAGAATATTAATTTAAAAGCTAAAATTTTACAAGTGTTTTTGAGTGGCAAAGTAGATTTTAGAATGCAAATTGGGCCACCCTTTATAATATTTTGTATATAGGAACACGTTTATTTTCTTGAATGTTTGATTAACCTTGCCGTCTTGATTTGTTCACAATTAAAAATTCGTGATGTAGTGACGGTGTGTTCACGCTAAACTACAGAAAAATGAAGTATAGTTTAATAGAATACTTGGTGTGTAGCATTATCTCTCGCATGAATATAAAATGTGATTAAAAAGCAGCTCAGAACTAAGTTAATTACAGCATAATTGTAGCCGCAGATCAAAACATAAAGTTCCGATTAGGATATACTCTTACCTCTTTCACTCTTTGGATATTGTAATGATGTTTTAAGGAATCATTTGGTTAATCTTTTACTTATGAACTGTAATTATAGGATTATAGGATTTGCAAATCAATGTATCCTTAAATCCCATAAATTAGAGTTTCGAAAGAGCTCCAATTCATCTATTATGTACGAAGTTGCTTACCTAACTTTCTCGGTAAGTGAGAATCCTTGTGAAACCCACTTCTTGCATTCCAACAAGGCGACTTTTACTCAATTCATATGGAATGCATAATCATGTGAATTACTCCGCACTGTTTACCTGAATTTACAGTTCCTCTTACCTTTCAGACTTTCGGTATTCAGTAAACTTGGAGAGTGGGAACTTCGAAACGATTAAATTTCTCCCTTCTAAAAATTTACGCTCAACTAGACATTTTTTATAATTAATTATAGATTAATTTTTGGTATATCCTTGGCACCAAGTGGAGTATTTGGTATTTATTTGATCTGTTTTAATTTTAAGACGGATAGTGTCCATCTGAAATGAGAATTCGTGAATATTAAATTAGACAATTTCATACAAGAATTTGTATTAATTATAAGATAGGGCACTTTATAAATTCATATAGTAAATGCCCGAAGGGTCAATCTCCAACAGCATAGGATCTCTTAAATTGCAAATACTCCCTCATATTCAATGTAAACCTCCCCGATTATTTATGGGTTATTCAAGCTTTCTTCCTTATTTTCTTTTTAGGATGTGGGATATTGTGTTTTGAGTATCCATATTCAATTGTATGTGAGGTTTGGTGTTTTGTGTGGTTCAAATTTATTTCCTTAATCTAAAAGCCCAAATGAAAGGGAAAAATTACATTGAATAAGAGGTAGTATATTGCACTCAGAGTATTAATAACACACAAGAAACTCACAAGCAGAACAATCGCAATCTCTCTCATTCCACAGCCAATTCAACCAATCTCATAATCATCTCAAAATAACTCAATATCCACACCATTCGTAACTGTTAATATTATATGCACATCCGCGCTTAACGTGTACGCCCTATAAGGTGAACCAAGAGGCGGGCTGAGATGAGCCGGACCACGATGACTATAACACCCTCGTTTACCCAGTAGTATTAAGCAAGACACTCCCAAGTAAAAAAGAGGGTTATCATCTCGATTGAGCGAGGTACCACATATCAAATCAACAATAAGGATAATTTAATCAAGTTTGTTAAACTAAAATGAAATGCTAACTACAACATAAATTCCAAATCCACCCCAAAAGCGGAAGTCTAATAAATCAACTCTACGACAACTAATCAATAAATTTCTAATCCATGGGCAACTACGGTGATACGCCTCATCATCTGAACCCGCTAACATTAGGTACATGTTATTACTCATTGCTCATCATTTGCCGGAACTATCAAATGGATTGGTGTAATTAGTTTATAAAAGATTTGACAAAGAAGAAAGCATAAGTGAACCTCAACCAATACAAATAATCATGGTCATATAAAACATAACAATACAAGCCAACACGAACATATGACCAACACTAGCTCCAACAATCATCACTCCTAAAATCACGAGGACTGCTACAAATCACTGGTCACCTAAATAGTGGTACTCAGATCATACGGTGAACGTGCTCGACCCCAAAGGTACTTAGTTTACTTATGAAACGTGCTTGGCCTTGTGGCGCGCACTCAGATCACATGATTATATCCGAATTTTCCTGAGTACGATGTCAATAAATTAGCTAACATCGATTATAATTTTCAATTCAAATATCATAATTGAAAGCATTCTCGTTAAATAAAGAATAAACCTAAATATGCCTAAAGTAAGAGAGTTTTTATGAAAATTATACACCCTTCGTCCTATTCAATTGCCTATAATAAAGAAAGTAGTAAAAATAGCAAGAGACCAAAGAAATAAAGAAAAGTAGAAAAAATAAATTCTAAACTAAGTTCTTTTATCACATGCCCACTTGCTTATTATAAGTACCCTCTTGTTCACATGTCTAAAACTTCACCAAAATAGAAATAGATAATAATTTCTTTGATGCACAATTAAAATGAAAATAGATAACAAATGACCGGGATAGAGGGAGTATAATTTTAATTCAGGTCAATTGATGTAGTTAGATCAGTTTAGTTGTATGAGGTTATTTGGGCATTTATCAGATGTAACTGAATGCGTTTTAGTTGGGATTTAATCGGATTTTGGGTAAATAAGTTATTTCATACAAGGTCTTTGATCATATATTTATTTAGAAGTTTTTTTTTTTTTTTGAATTTTAAATATTTTATCATACTTTTTATTTGCATACATTAACCTGCTCGATACTTAATAAATTTACTTCAATGAAATTAAGTGCTCCCGATACTCCCTCCCTCCAAGTCAACATATTACAATTTTTTTTGGTATTTTAATTACTAATTTACTCTTTTCTTTTCGGTGAATTATAACCAAATCATATATGGATGATGACCATTATTCCATTACAATTACTTTACATTTCAAGTTGCCTTAATTAATTTTTCTTAGTAAGTTTTGCTTAAGACGTGTACTTTCCGTCTAAAGCTTAAGACGAGTCATATATTATCAAGTGGTGATAATAATGACAAATTTAGGCAATAAGTAAAATAATTTGGTATGAATTTGACTCATTTTAATTTTAAAACAGATAATAATTATCCGAAATGAGAATTTGTGATTTGCCTTTAAGTTAAGAGTTAGTAATAGTGCATATAAACAATTGTAAAGTAAGGCTGTAGGACCAAGCGATTACTATAGTTATGTTTGATGTATCCAAAGAGGATTGTGTAAAATTTGCTGTAATTGGCTAAGATGTTATGAATCTCCATTAGTCAAAGATGGTGATTACAGCATCTGACGCATTAATATTATAATGACGAGAACAAAATATTAGACAATCGTCACATAATAGTATAATACACATAATAATAATTCTAGTAACATACTACCTCCTATTCCTATTCTATGTATTCTTCCCTTTTCATTTAAGCTCTAAAATTAAGGAAATTAATTTGGAACACACAAAATAATATACTCCACATGCAATTAAATATGGACCACACAAAACACACAACTCCACCTCCAAAAATAGGAATAGGGAAGAAAACGGAAATATGAAAGAATAGATGAAATAGGAGGGAGTAATAATAATAATAGTAGAAAAGTTGAAAATGTTGGGCCCCACCTTGCTACACTTTTAAGTACCCAAGCATCTCCTCTTCTTGTTCCACATACAAATTTCCACAAACCTAACCTTACACAGTCACACACTTACACCCCTCTTCCCTCAACTGTACTAGAATGTCATCCTCTTCAAAATTCTCACTTCTCCCACACGACTTAATCCGGGCTCACATCCTCCCGCACCTAGACGGGTGCACCCTAGCCTCAATATCCTCCACCACTCCACAACTCCGCACCCTAATATCCTCCGACCAAGACCTCTGGTCCCACCTCTGCCACTCCACGTGGCCATCCACCAACACCCCACGTGTCCGCCACATCATCTCCACCTTCCCAGGTGGTCCCCGCACTTTCTTTTCTCTCTCCTACCCTCAACTCCGTCATACTCTCTCTCCTAATCCCCATCCTCCACCTCTCCCTCATCAGCTCATCTCAGCCGTTGATATATTCTACCGTGGAAAATGCATTTTTTCTAAAGTTCAGGAAAATGAAACCGTTACCGGTTGGTTCCGGTGCTCCCCCTTTAGAATTGACCTGCTACACCCTAAGGAGTCCGTACCAACTCCTATACGAAGACCTAGTCACGATGACACGTGCCGGAAACTGTACTCTGACCTTGAGCTAAGCTGGGTGATTGTCTGCCCCACGCGCCGGTTGTCCATGAACGTGTCGAGTTTGAAACCGGTGAATGTCGATAAGCATTGGTTGAGTGGTGAGGTGCACGTGAGGTACGCGGTTGTGGTTGAACACGTGGTGTTTATAGTTGATGTCACGTGCGTGGGGTGTGGACCTGGGGGACTCGTGCTCCACGTGACTGAGGTTTGTTTCAAGATGGAGGACTTGGACGGGGTTGGTTTAATTGGGAAGGATAGTTTGGTAATTTTGCAGCGGGTGTTTGAGGGTAAAAGGGGGAATGGAAAGCGTGTAGGAGTGGAACAAGGAAAGAAGAAGTATTTGGAGTATTTGGAGAGGAGAAAAGAGTGGAAAGAGAATCAGTTGAAAAGAGAAGGGAGGTTGGACGGAATGTGTGTGGTCTTTGGGGTTGGATTTATTGTTTCTCTCTTTTGTTGGTCTCTTATACTTGCCTTATTGCTCAAGCTCATATCTCTTTTTGTATTTCGATCTCATCACACGCGTACTCGGGTCAGGTTCATTCCGTCTTAATAATTTGTTAACGATTTCGCAAGCTAAGAATTGCAATACAAGGGAATTGGATTGGATTGAATTGGACGTACTTTAATTTTAGTTTATTGTTATGGCTTCGCTTATTGTTCATTTTGAATTTGGATCCGATCAATTTCATCCTACGGGGATTTTTTAGTTGGTGACAAAAGCTTAGGATGTACAGTATATAGGTTATGAGGGAAAGTTGATGCTGTTGTGAAT
The DNA here is from genome assembly GCA_022085475.1 of Heliosperma pusillum. NCBI lineage: Eukaryota > Viridiplantae > Streptophyta > Magnoliopsida > Caryophyllales > Caryophyllaceae > Heliosperma > Heliosperma pusillum. The sequence continues at coordinate 10,328 of JAIUZE010020601.1, forward strand.
TGAATACGCTACAAAAGTGTAAAAATAAAAGAGAGAAATAATTCTTTTGGAGTACTTTATTAGGTGCTAAATGTTGTCAACATTTGACCATGTTAGTTTAACACACAATGACATTAAGGCGTACTCACTCTCTTTGGCAAAAAGTTATGCTCCGTATAAAATTGAAAAGTTAACATTTTCCTCTCTTACAACCGATCAGCCCATATGTTTCAACTACTACAAAAACCACCCAAAAATAAAACACATAACATACATGTTCTGATATTGTGAGATTGTGATGATAATCCAATGCAACAGTGGCATGGAAATAAAGGATTCTGAGATTGTGGAAATAGAGTCATCAGATATTCAAAGTTCGTGTGTTATGGAGTTGAATACTAGCTTTAAGAAGGATGAACAGTTTTCTAAGAAATCAGTTTTTGAATTCTCTAGAAAGGGTGGAGCAAACTCCCGAGTAAGGATCCCCGGACAATCTTATCGAAAGCTCCTTGAAGGTAAAATGGTGAGTTTTTTTTATCAAAAAAAAGAGAATTTTTAACCATAGCAATTCGAATCCTTATTACTGAGTCGTCTAAAGAGAGAGACACTACTATAAATCTTTGGCGACTGACAATGCCACTTCTATTTGCATTGAAGATCTGAATGGTTCTTATGACAATCAGCCTTTCCAATTTTCAGCTTATCCCGAGAAGTGTAATCCGCTCTCCTCTTCTCTTGATATTCGGTTGTGCAACTCTAGTATGCATATGCTTTGCAGGTACCCTTTGAAGCATCGTGTGCAGAGGAAAAGGAGAATAATCTCTTCCAAGAATAAGCTTAGCCTTGTGGAAAAATCTCCAAGTCACATCTTATTTACTTTCCTTTCAAGTAAATCTTTTTCATATAAATTCTTACGCCCTTTTGGCGTAAGTGTGTCTTGTTGTAGGCACTTCTCTGAATCTCAGATGATAAAGAAGAGGAAAGAAATGTTAGCTCAATTGACCAGCTCAAATTCTCCTCTCAAAGAAGCCTACGTACGTTGTCTATCAACCTCATCCTTAGTTTAATTTATGTCTCAAATAATGTAATAATAAATCCCGACTCCGACAGTCGGGTGTGAATTGTGTAAGACTATCTTAACTGCTGCCAAAAAACAAACAAACATGTTGGGAAATAAAATATGGATTGCATGGACAGGCGACGTCACACAAAAAGATTGAAAGAAGCAAGTCAATGAGATTGGTGACTAGGACAAGATCAACGACCCAGATCACAGGACAACAAACCTAACAGTGTCCTTATTCGGTCAATAACTGATTCCACAAAAAGCGGACCTCAAGAGTAGGACTCAGAGTAGGATCCTAAAGAGCCTATTAGGGTTTACTACAGGCTATAAATAAAGAAGAACACGGAAAAGCAAGGCATCCAATAGTCACCATCTCTCCACTTCACATCAGCAAGCACACATATCCAGATTTTAGATTTTTCGCCATTACTTTTAGTTTCTTGAGTTCTTATACGTTGTACCCCAGATCAAGTACCACCTAATTTTAGTGCATACATTTGGAGCGATTCCAACTCACCCTGTGATTTTTCCCTCATTGGGTTTTCCGCGTCACCAATTTCTTGTGTCTCATTCTCTTTTGTGCATTTACTTTCGATTTTCTTTTTGTTCAAGTACTAGTCGGATCGCCACTTTGGCCCAGCTCTTAATAAATCCTATAATTGTTAAGTTTTTACCAAAACAGTTTGGCACCCACCGTAGCGCATAATGATTAGTATCTACAGTCAAAAGCAAAACCTCATACGAAACCTGTCAGGCTCCAGTTCACCTAACACTAACGGTTCTCACATGCGACCTTCAGCAGGACAAGCTCGACCGTCCTCAAGGAGCACCAGCGCCTAGCCATATGATCCCATTCATTCTCCCATCGAAGGAAACAACAAGCCACGCAAAATTGCCAAAGCCAGGGTACCATATTCAGCCGGTCAAGGTCTGAAGGAGTCAGCCCCTAAAGTCATACCAGGTCCAGCAGAGACAGTAGTCACATCAGGAGCGAGGTCGCAGCAAGCCTACACAAGACAAAAGGATCAAGAAGGCAGCGTCCCCCGAGCCCAGTTCCTACTCAGCCAGACACCTGTAAACTATACTCCAAGGGATAAATGTCCTCCACGATGCCATTGAAAGCCTGAAAAAGGAAAACCAGAGCATGAAGGGGAAGATAGCCGCCGCTCTGGAAAATCAGCGAATGGCACCTAAGCCTCATGAAATTCAGATTCCCACACTAGCGACTTTTCCTAATCAGGGGGAACCCAACGAGGAACCAGGCCGCCTGATTCCACAAGAGCTCGTAACCCGGTAAGATATGGGGACAACACCACCCCCTCAGACCAAGGGACCTGCTGGATTAGGGATCCTGGCACCCAACCACCCTACCTCATCAAACTATATGCAAGCTCAAGGTACCATTTTGTCTGGTGCTTCTTTCGTCGTTAACCCCTTCTTTGGTGCAGTTACACCAAGTCAGCAAAACATCCACGACCAATAAAGGCCCATCATGCACACTCAACCCTTGCAGAATGGGGCGATCTTCCAGCCCTATTCAGGAAAACAGACCCATAGAGGAGCAACACCCCGAGGTAGTTTTTTTTTTGCCCCGTCTCTGTTGTTCGTAACCCTTTTATAGGAGGAGATGTGGAACAACAACTATAAGAACTCAGAGACATGATCAACAAAAATACCTGGGATGATGCGCCCTATGCAAAGAGTTGCCCTAGAAAGCTATGCTGACTCACCTTTCGTGGATGGCATCGCCCTCCTCAACGTGCCCAAAGGTTTCAAGCCGCCAATAATGACGTTGTATGATGGAACCGATGACCCCTTGGACCCTATCAACCAATACAAATAAAAGATGATGGTGGTTAGTTACTACTCCCTCCATTGAAGTCCAAATACAACATTTTTTTTTTTGACACTATTCATGAATGAAGAGAATCTTTACGATTTATTGCAATATGTAAGATAAAATATGGTCATGTGGGATCTTGTTTGATTCGCCTTTATAAGTACAATAAGAATATCAATTTTTTTTTATTTTTTTATAATGTAAAACTCGAGATATAACTGATAGTCTTAGACCTCTAATTAGACTCTTCTAATTAGTTCATTAAATTACATTAACTTAATGATTTAGGATCTAGTTATCATGCATGCAAATATAAAAGCATAAAAGAAAAGATAAGACGAAAATATCCTTACATTGAGAAATTTCGGTTCAATATGGGCACAATACAAACTCCTTCTTATTGTTCTTGAGCATGAATTTAATGGATGATCCTCCATAAAACAACCTCCAAAGTAGAAGGTCTCCTTCTTGTTGCACCCAAGATTAAACTCAAATAATCTTAGCTTATTATTAACTAGATAATAAGTAAGAATTAATACTACTAATATTATTGTATTACTACACTAGTAATATGACATGAATATTAGTTTGCATGTGAGTTTAGAGAGATGTTGAGTTTAGAAAGAGAAGTAAGAATAAGCATAAGAATCAAGTATTTGAAAATGAACAACAATTGTTCAATTTAAAGGCCTTTTGGCCGGTCATGACTCACACAAATGAGTCATTATTGTGCTTATTTTATTCTCATGCAAAATAGATAGAGTGTGGTAGTAATGGTAATGATATTGGTGTAATAACATAAGGTGGAGTGTAGGATTAGATGAGAACAATCATCATTGATCTCCACTAACCAAAGATCCGGCCCCTACTTGTGTTATGTGGTCCATTTTGATTTTTGATATTTGTCCCACAAATACTTATAATCATATGTTTAATTATCTTGTATAATTAAGTGTTAATTTGATCATATAACAATTATATGAGTCAAATTAATAATCAATATACACTTAAATTTTAAGTGATATTTTACCATTATATCAATAAATAATGGGCCCCACAATTTCCAGTTAATTTATTTTACAACTCTTTGTAAATATAATTAACTAATTACCTCTACCTCAAAATATATGCATAACCTCAACTAATTTAATGAATTAACGATTAATCACTAAATTAAATCTTATTTAATCGTATTAAAATAAGACGTAAAGTTTATTCAGTCAGTTATCGTATAATTGACTAATAAACTTAAGTGGAATGAGTTCCTAACTCAATTTCCAATAAATAACTCTCGTAACTAAAACGTACATATCAAATATATGTAATGCTCTAATTAAACTGTA
>JAIUZE010020602.1:0-22972 GCA_022085475.1 Heliosperma pusillum
AAGGCCAGCAAAATAAGCAGACAAAGAAGGACCACCCAGACAAGCACCAGCCTTAGAGACAAGACGTCTCCATACAGTGCCAACAGCGATAGGGCGAACACCCCCGCCTGGTTTAACAAGCGGCGTGAGCGGAGCGCTAGCAATGTACTCACCAAGGGCTATAGGGCACCGACCCTCCAGAAAAAGATTAACCACCCTAGTAATAGAAGCGATCAAATCATCTGAGACAGCCACAGCAACACCACTCAAACAGTCCAGAAGATGTTGGGCACGAAGTCCATCCCTCCCGCAAGAAGTGCCACGCGGGAAACCACGAATCATATCCAAGACCACTGCCGAAGAGGCAACAAGAGAATGATGATCCACAGGCAAAGGAGGCAATGAAGGAGATGGGGCGACGGGATGCTTCTCACGCAAAGCACCAAGAGTGGCATCAGTGTATGGGGCGACGCCAGAGGAAGAAAGCACCCTAACAGCAGCAGTATAATGACCATCACAAATCTTCCGCCGACACTGGCGGAGGTTTTGCTCACTCAAATCCAGATCCTCCTCCACACAAAACGAAGGAGGAACCTCTGTCAAACACTCCTGTAAAAGCTGCAACCCCCCACCAGGCACCCCCCAAGCATGAATAGCACTGGTAATACTCTCCTCCTGACGCTGTCGCCTAACAACCGTCCTACACTCAAGATTACTCCGAGGAGCGAAGGTCTTAAGCAGACAAATAGGCAACACAAGCAAACGAACCCAGCAGGAGAGATCACCAGGAGAGTCAGCCACATCATCCAAGACCCCCTTCAGAACCCGAGCAAACCCAAGACGGCACTTAGGAGGAATAGATTTCACGGTGCGATGGCCCAAAGAAAATAAACGATCAAGCGAAGATACAGACCACTGAACAAGCGCAACCCCATCATCTGATGAAAGAACCGAGTGAGACGGAGCTGAAGGTCTAGGAATACCATGAATAAAAAAACTAACGAAGCCATCGCCACAATCCGGAGGCGGAACTATGTCACCCCGACCATGCCGACACCTAGAGCGAAAGGTATGGGTTTTAAAACACTCCCCACACAACCAAAGCCCCATTCGCTTCAAGGTAATCTCGGCATTAGAGAAAACCGTCAGACTATCAGAAAGAGTTTGACGGGTCAGACCCATAGCACCATCAATACAATGCCGATCCTGAAAATGCTTTATCTAGGCGGCCTTAGTAAGGCCGTTACCACGACCATCCGGACACCCATGAATACACGAGAAAGGACAATGGAACCGGACTAAAGCAGGCATGACAAAGAAACTGACAAGGCACAAGCCACATACTAAAACAAAAACAAATAACAAAACTCACGTGCATGTATCCATGCGGCTGCACATACCCACCGAAAGCACATACACCACCGAAGGCACATACACCGCGCTACCACCTGACCCACACCACCGAAAGGCTCCACCGGATCAACACCACCGGAGAGGCGGCCCCACCGGCATGAAACAGCAGCCCCACCAACCACCAAAAAGAGGAAAAAAAACGCACAAAACCAAAAATAAGTAACAAAAACAAACCCTAATTGTGGCGGCACAGAACTATCCACCCACCGACGGCGAATCTCCGACAGCAACCCCACACAAAGGTCCCACACGCAGGCCAAGAATGGAGGAAGACAGAGACACCGCCGCCGACGCGCGCAAAACAGGAACACCCGCAATGCCAAGGACAAGAAACCACCAACGCCAAAAAGCCCCGAGCAAAACCACCCTGGCCGGCGACGTGAGGTCTGGGTGGCAGGGATGGATAGGGTGGTCCGCGAGGTGGCCCTCTTTGGCAGTAGCGTTCGACGAATTCCTGTTACGGGCAAAACCCACCCATCTCTCCCGCCCTAACAAACCGGCAACCACCACAAACGCCGACGACCGGATTGGCCTGGCCGGAATATTGTGTGGTGAGACAACCACGACGGCCGCAGCAAGGCAGACAGACAAGAACCCTAATCGCCTAACGCTCCTAATCGCCTAATCGCCTAATCGCCCTCTCTCGTTCAAAATATTATTATTATTATTATTATTATTATTATTATTATTATTATTATTATTATTATTATTATTATTATTATTATTATTCTTATTATTATTATTATTATTATTATTTTTATTATTATTATTATTATTATTATTATTATTATTATTATTATTATTATTATTATTATTATTATTATTATTATTATTATTATTATTATTATTATTAGTATTATTAGTATTATTATTATTATTATTATTATTATTATTATTATTATTATTATTATTATTATTATTATTATTATTATTATTATTATTATTATTATTATTATTATTATTATTATTATTATTATTATTGTTGTTATTGTTGTTATTGTTATTATTATTATTATTATTATTATTATTGTTATTCTTATTATTATTATTTTTTTTTTTCACATGTAAGATGCGCGCAACTTTCATTAAAATAAAATGAAAAGTTTACATGAAGTTGGTGGGGAGCCGAGAGACAATCTGGGCCCACACGCCCTTAGCTATAGCAAAACTAAGCCTAGCAAAAATATAAGCGGCCACCCGAGCCCCAGCATCTTGAGATACCGAGAATTTCTGGATCCGCTTGAGCAAGTCAACAACATCCAAGCACAGCTCCCTAAGCGAAGAGAAAGAGAAGGGTAAGAAACCATATCCAGCAGCCGCGCATAAATCCCCATACTTAGCACATTTGCGCTGAGCAGCATCGGCGACAACCCGTCCCGGCACAAAATCGGACATCCCAGTCTGAGTCAAGGGGGAAGACCCTGTCAAATCAACACACACATCACGCCCTCTGTCCCAGGAATAAAGAAGCAAATCCGCAGGACGAAGATATCTATCGTGCCCGTCAACCAAACCGATATCAACCTCTTTACCTGCAGAAATACCAGACCTATAACAGATGTCAAATAAGGTGTCACGAACAAGGTTATGTCGATGCTTAACCCCGACAGTACCAGCACAAGAAACAACGTGGTCCCCATACACATCATCAGTAAAAACCCGAGAGCAAGCAGGACAAGACCTAGATACCGCGAATAACGGAACACCGAGGCGATACCCCAGCACACAACGGTAAGTCCTCCTGTTCATTGTCTGACCCAACCCAGAGATAGGAACCGCACGCAACCAATCAGAAGAGTGGGCACCCTGCTAAGACTTCCACAACGCAAGCTGACGCGGTGTCAAAGAGAAAACAGATTCTGGAGAAGCAGCAACCGTCGCGAAATATATATCTGCCAATTTCTTCATAAGTTTAGGGGCAGCGATTTCACTCGGATCACGTAAAAAATCAGAACCTGTAGTTTCCGAAAACACCCGCAAGGCATCTTCAAAACTCATTGTGTATTTTAGGCTTCCATATATTTTGTTCATTTGTTGTTTATCTCCCCATCTCATTCATTAATACTCAAAATCAATCAACTTTCCTATTTTTCTTCAATAATACAATACTTTCCTCATCACCTTCATTAAAATTACCCTTCAACTCTGATTATTAAGCTTTGGTCTTACGGGAAATCTCCCATATCAGTATCAATGGGAAACAATAAATATAAGGCATGATCTCGTTTTTATCTAAAACATTTGTCATCGAAACAAAGCGCATTAAAAAACGACCATATATTTTTTTTCATTCTATGTTTCGTAGTTTGGTAATATTTCACAAAATTTGTTATTAGACTGATAAAGTTTATTTCGTTTTAGAAAATATTAATTCAACGTTTACGTTTTAGTATCGATATATTCATTGCATGTATTTTTTTAATGTATTCCAATGATATTATTTCTTGCTTAAAATTAGCAAGTTTATCGATTTCATTTCAATTCTTTCATATTTTTGGGAAAAATAATTATCAGCAGAATATTAGAATATCAAATCACTTAGTATGATTTTTTTTGAATTAAATTTCCATGTCAAAACATTGTCACATATTTTTTGCCAAAAAAAAAGTACAGTATTCTTAATGTTACAAAAACCATACATGTATTTTATATTTCGATTTTATTTTCCTGGTAAAACAGTAAAATTTCCAACATTTACGGCACAAAAATTTATTTTATATAATGTGTAAATGTATAACATACTTAATTTAGTAACTCTCCTATGCGACGGTCTCATTCCCCACTTTTTTGCAAAATGTGACCACTTTTTGTTAAATAGTGACTACCTTGATAATAAATGTCATTTTCAAGTCATAAAAGTAGTTTTTAGTTTAAGTTCTTATTTGAATAATGTAATATTAAAATCTGGCTTTGAGAGTCGGATTTGTGTTATGTAAGCTACATTTTTACTGCTTCCAAAAAAAAAAAAAAAGATGGTAACTGTTTATTAATAAATGGTCATTATTTATCAAAAAGTGGTTACACTCAACCCGTCGCATATGCGACGGTTGTAAACAAGAATTTGTGATTTATTATATATTTTGGATTTTGGATTTTTGTTTCAAAAAAAATCATTTTGTGTTAATAAAACAGCCATTAATCTCAATGAAAAAATTGCTATAATTACATTAATTATCCAAGAAGATAGTAATTTGTAATTGAACAATTTAGTGTGAGTAAGTATCAAAGCATTTAATTTAATTGTTGTTATGATAGTGGGTCCTAAAATTTAGGGGCTCTTTTGAATTGTTGATTTTCAACCACAGAGCGACACCTAAGCTCCGTGGTTGTTGCTTTAATAAGAAGAGATGATCCAAATAAGTTCAAGTCCATATTTTTTTTAATTGTTTTAACTTAAATTTAAAATAATTATATTTAAAAGAAACTTTAACCTGATATTATTATAGAAAGACGTGAAACCATAAGAAGATAGAACATATCTCGATACATAGTCCAACAATAGTGTAAATTAAATTTGAGGCTATAATTTAATAACGACTATATTTAAAAATGGTTTGAACATAAACCCGAACCGACAAAAACAAGTTATTATCCTAGCATAAATATGGCTATACATTTTCACACATTCTCACTTTGCGACGGGTCAAATACAAAATGTATAGGGAGTAACATTATATTTTGTCTTATCTGCCTACGTGGGTAATACTTAACCGTCACAAAGTTGTTGATACATTTTGACGGATATGCCCGTTATAAATGAGAGTTGTTGATACATTTTAGGGGGTCCAATGAAGGGAGTAATTTGAGCATGGTTTTGATATGAGATATCAAAAGCGGCAAGTCGCAAGGCAGAGAAGCCTTGGCCCTTGGCATTATCGACATTCCATGAAAAAGTAGGGGTCATTAATGTTTGCGGGCCTTCTAAGATTAACATCATTATTTGTTTAAAAAAACAGATTTGGAAATACTTGCATTAGTAGGTCTATAGGCTATATATGTGTGGGCCTTTCCTCATTACATCAAAAAGTTTTGCTTGATATAAATCTGGCATTTCTCCTTAGTGGAAGTACCCTTGCTCACCCTAACTCGACTTAATTAATCCTCCTTCATTCCGGTCAATTATTCTCATATTCATTTTTAGGGTGCTTCAGTGAGTTGTTGTCATTTTTATATTAGAAATATTTTCTATGAGTAATTTAATCGCCCAGTGAGACTATTGTCCATTTGACATTCACTAAGTGAAACCACAAATGGTACCCCACTATTTCCTTAGTCTTTGTGCCAAAATAAAAGGACAATAATTATGGGACGGAGGGAGTACGTATCAATAAAAAATCACTTTGTCTTCATGTTTTCTACAAATTAATTATAAAACGAGTTAAGTTATTTGATGACATTTCAAGGGCATAGTATTTTTGTGTTGTAAGAGAGTACGTTGATTACCTTCATATATTTGTAGGTAGTTTTCTACCAGTCGTTTAGAAACAAGGGTTCAATAATAATAATAATTATAATAATAATAATAATAATAATAATAATAATAATTTTTGAACGTGTGAGAGAGGGAGAGGGAGAGGGAGAAGCGATTGGTGTTTGAAGGAAGGGAGAGGGAGCGCCGTTCACCTAGCCTGCCGGATTCCTCGCCGCACTGACCACTCGTTCACACCGGCCATCCAGACCTCTCGTCGCCGGCCTTGGTGTGGTGCTTGGTGGCGTTTTTGTTGCGTCGGCAGTGTCCTTTGTGTCGGCTGTGTGTCGGCTGTTTGCCTTTTCAGGTCGGCACTGCATCTCCAATCGTGTGTGGCGGTTGTCTGGTTGTTGCTGGGGGTTTGCCGTCCGTCGGCAGTATTTCTCTCAATTAGGGTTTGTTTTTATTTTTCCTTTTTTGTGCGTTTTCTTTTGTTTTTTGGCTGCCGGTTTCGTGGCGGTGGTTGGTGGGGTTGCTTAGGCCTGCTGGGTTGTTTCCGGCGTGGCCAGCCTTAGTGGCCATCCTGCTCTGCCTCCGGTGGGTGGCTTTGGCTAGGTTTTGCGCCGTCGTAGTTTTGGCGGTTGGTGGGACTGCTGGTTTTCGGTGGTTTCTCCGGTGGTTTTACCTAGCGCGTCAGGCCGGCGGTTTCTCTGGTGGAGTTGATCCGGTGTTGCCGTGGTTGGTGCGGCCTTTTCCCTTGCATGTGAGTTATGCATTTGGTTTGGTCATGCACGTGATTGTTGTGCATTTTTTTTAAATTTATTATTATTATTATTATTTTATTTTCTTTCTCCGTTGGTTGCCGTTCATGCCTCCTTTGGTTCGTTTTCATTGCCCTTTTTCGGGTATTCATGGGTGTCCGAATGGCGGTGGTAGGGGCCTTACTAAGGCTGCCTGGCAAAAGCATTTTCAGGATCGGCATTGTATTGACGGTGCTATGGGTCTTACGCGTCAAACTCTTACTGATAGTCTGACGGTTTTCTCTAATGCCGAGATTACTTTAAAGCGGATGGAGCTTTGGTTGTGTGGGGAGTGCTGTAAAACCCATACGTTTCGTTCTAGGTGTCGGCATGGTCGGGGTGACATAGTTCCGCCTCCGGATTGTGGTGATGACATCGTTAGATTTTTTATTCATGGTATCCCTAGACCTCCGGCTCCGTCTCACTCGGTTCTTTCATCTGATGATGGGGTTGACCTTGTTCAATGGTCCGTATCTTCGCTTGATCGTCTATTATCTCTGGGCCATCGCACCGTGAAATCTATTCCTCCTAAGTGCCGTCTTGGGTTTGCTCGGGTTCTGAAGGGGGTCTTGGATGATGTGGCTGACTCTCCTGGTGATCTCTCCTGCTGGGTTCGTTTGCTTGTGTTGCCTATTTATCTGCTTAAGACCTTCGCTCCTCGGAGTAATCTTGAGTGTAGGACGGCTGTTAGGCGACAGCGTCAGGAGGAGAGTATTACCAGGGCTATTCTTGCTTGGGGGGGGGGTGCTTGGAGGGGGTTTGCAGCTTTTGCAGGAGTGTTTGGCTGAGGTTCCTCCTTCGTTTCATGAGGGGGAAGATCTGGATTTGAGTGAGATTAACCTCCGCCAGTGTCGGCGGAAGGTTTGTGATGGTCACTATACTGCTGCTGTTAGGGTGCTTTCTTCCTCTGGCGTCGCCCCATACTCTGAAGCCACTCTTGGTGCTTTGCGAGAGAAGCACCCTGTCGTCCCATCTCCTTCATTGCCTTCTTTGCCGATGGATCATCATTCTCTTGTTGCCTCTTCGGCGGTGGTTTTAGATATGATTCGTGGTTTCCCGCGTGGCACTTCTTGCGGGAGGGATGGGCTACGTGCCCAACACCTTATGGACTGTTTGAGTGGTGCTGCTGTGGCTGTCTCTGATGATTTGACCGCTTCTGTTACTAGGGTGGTTAATCTTTTCTTGGAGGGCCGGTGCCCTATAGCCCTTGGTGAGTACATTGCCAGCGCTCCGCTTATGCCGCTTGTTAAGCTGGGCGGGGATGTTCGTCCTATCGCTGTTGGCACTGTCTGGAGACGTCTTGTCTCTAAGGTTGGTGCTTGTTTGGTTGGTCCTTCTTTGTCTACTTATTTTGCTGGTCTGCAGTTTGGGGTTGGGGTGTCCGGTGGAGGAGAGGCTATCTTGCATGCCTTGAATCGGCTCATTGAGGCCCGTAGTGGTGATGTGGGATTGTCTATGTTGCTAGTTGATTTTCAGAATGCTTTCAACCTTGTTGATCGTGTGACTATGCTACAGGAAGTCCGCCGTCGTTGTCCGGTTCTTTCCCGTTGGGTGGAGTTTTGTTACTCTAGCCCTGCCCGTCTTTATTATGGGGAGCATTGCTTGTGGTCTTGTCAGGGCGTTCAACAGGGTGATCCGTTAGGCCATTTGCTTTTCGCTTTGGTTTTGCATCCCTTAGTGTGCAAAATTCAGGACTCTTTTGATCTTACTATGAAGGCGTGGTATTTGGATGACGGTACTGTGGGGGTTAAGCATCGGCATAACCTCGTTCGTGACACCTTATTTGACATATGCTATAGGTCTGGTATTTCTACGGGCAAGGAGGTTGATATCGGTTTGGTTGACGGACATGGCGGGTCTCTTCGTCCTGCGGATTTGCTACTTTATTCCTGGGACAGAGGGCGTGATGTGTGTGTTGATTTGACAGGGTCTTCCCCCTTGACTCAGACTGGGATGTCCGATTTTGTGCCGGGACGGGTTGTCGCTGATGCGGGTCAGCGCAAATGTGCTAAGTATGGAGATTTATGCGCGACTGCTGGATATGGTTTCTTACCCTTCTCTTTCTCTTCGCTTAGGGAGCTGTGCTTGGATGTTGTTGACTTGCTCAAGCGGATCCAGAAATTCTCGGTATCTCAAGATGCTGGGGCTCGGGTGGCCGCTTATATTTTTGCTAGGCTTAGTTTTGCTATAGCTAAGGGCGTGGGGGCCCAGATTGTCTCTCGGCTCCCCACCAACTTCATGTAAACTTTTCATTTTATTTTAATGAAAGTTGCGCGCATCTTATAATAATAATAAAAAAAAAATAATAATAATAATAATGTGTTTATCATATGTGCAAGTATTTCGTTTTATTCTTTAGCTTGGTAAAAGTTGTGGATTCTAATTCTAATGCTGATACAATTTTTATTTTGTGACACCCCGCAATATCGCAATAAAGTAAGCACATAGATTTATTGCGGAAAATATAAATTTTTTTAATGTAAAACCGCGAATATCACTTTATGTTAGAAAACCAAAGCTTAGTTTAATAAATCGTTTATACAAATTGTAACTTAAATAAATATAAGAGATCCCGATCCCTTGATAAATACACAAATAAGATAATAAAAATATATAAGCTACAACGCTAAGGGTGAATCTCTGTAAGTACAAAGTTCGTAAGCTCACTCGTCAAAACTTCATTGTTAGAAGCACACTTGGTTGATGATGTCAAGTTTCATTGTCATTTAATGGTTTACTTCTTTGTTATGATTTATAGCATTTGAAGTTCTCAATTATTTCTCAAGGATGGTGCAAGGATGATCAAAGATGAAGAAAGTCTTAGCCTAAGTCGAATGTTGTAAACGAAGTAGTGTAACATTCTTAGTTTGTCAAGTGACTGCAAAATCATGCAACAGTGCACGTCACTATGGCACTGTGTTTCTGATACAACGAAAGGAGAAATTTTCGAATGAGTTTATTTGTCAAAATACTCAACTATCTCTTTCTAAATGATTTCTGATTTTCAAAGAAACAAATTACAAGTTTGAAAGAGAAAAATTTGTTTAATTGAGAAGCTAAGCCTACTTGGTTAATAACCAAGTTCACTTGGTTAATAACCAATGGTCACAAGTAATTTATGGATCCCATAAAATTATGGAAACACACTTTGCTTTTCCGAAAAAATGGGCACCTCTCTTGAGCCTCACAAATATGATTGTACTAAGGAGATTTTAAAGTGATTCTTTATCATATTACCCATTGGATAAAAGAGATAGATGGTGTTGAGTTTCCTTCCTTTACACACTCTTCCTCTATAAATAACCTCACACTTTGCCATTCATAACCAAGACTTTTAAGAACATTTATTAAGAAACTTTGCAAATAGTTTCTGAGTTTAAAGCTTTGTTTTCAAGTGTTTGCTAAATCGTTTTTAAGTTTAAAGTCTTCAATCATTTTTCAATAGAGCTGTAAATCTCCATGTATCAGTTCGCTGCACTATGACATCTAAGTTTTTTCCACGATCTCGTGTTTAAGTCTTAATTGTGATCTCCATGTTCATTAAGTGAACGATTGAGATTCAAGACTATGTAAACCTGTGAGATAGAACACAAAAACTCTTGAAGCGGAGTATCTTTATGTTTGAGTGCAACCGGGGTTGGTTGACGAGTTATTTTCATTGTAAGGGGTTTAGTAAGTTTGATTAAATTTCTAAACAAGAAATAAAATAACATTGGACGTAGGTTTCGGAGTACAAGCTGAACCAATTTAAAAACATCGTCTTGTTTGTTCATTTACTTTCACATTCCGTTGCTTATTATTTACTTACTGCTCATCTCGTTATTTTGTCTGCGCCACAGTCTTCCATACTGTGACGTATTGCATATCTCGCTGCCTTGTCTGTGTCACAGTCCTTCATACTGTGACTTAGACCTGCCGTTACTTCTTGTGAACTTAAATTCAATTAAGCTTCTCAAGTCTCGTACTTAATTGTTCTTGCTTGTGTTATCAAATAACCAAGTTAAGTAGAAATTTTTTAAAAGTACACCTAATTAACCCCTCCCCCTCTTAGGTGTAAATCGTTCTTAACTCTTCAATTGGTATCAGAGCCTCGTGCTCTTGATATTGGTTAATACCAACGAGTTGATCCTTTAGTTATGGATGATTCAAAACACACTAAGTATCCCATCTTCAAGGGAGAAAACTATGCTTGGTGGAAACACCGCATGGAGCACTTTGTCAAAAGTGCGGACTATGAATGTTGGTTGATAATTCAAAAGGGTCCCCTCGAAATCATGGTCACTAATACCAATGGTACTAGTACCCCAAAAAGCGAGGACAAATATGTCGAGGCTGACTATAGAAAGGTCGAGAAAAACTCTAAAGCCATGTCTATCCTTCAATATGGCATTGGTGAACTAGAGATTAACCGGATTTCCGGATGTACTACGGCCAAAGAGATTTGGGACACCATAAGCCTTGCTTATGAGGGAACGTCACAAGTTAAAAAGTATCGTGTTGACCTTCTCATGCAACAATATGAGATGTTCAACATGACAAGAGATGAGTCAATTAATAGTTTGTCTTTACGTTTTTCTAGTATTATCAATGACCTCAAGAGTCGAGGAAGAAACTTTGAATCCGAGGACTTAGTTCGTAAAATTCTTCGTAGCTTAAATGAAAAATGGCAACCGAAGGTTACGGCTATTGAGGAAGCTAAAGACTTGTCTATTCTCACCCTTAATGAACTAATGGACTCACTTATGGCTAATGAGCTAACCCTCATGAAGCGTTTTAGTGAAAGCTCTAAAGGGAAAGGGCTCGCTCTTAATGCTCTCTCAAGTGATGAGGAGGATGGAGATGACGAGTTTGCAATGTTCACTAAAAACATTGTTGGAATGATTAATGGTCGTAATTTTAAGAGGTTTAGCAATAATACTAGCAAGAGACATTTTCCAAAGAAAAAATCAAATTCCACTATTGGTTGCTTTAAATGTGGTGACAAGGGTCACCAAATCAAAGAATGCCCAAAGTGGGATGACATCAAGTCTAAAGAAAATTGTGACTTTACCAAAAGTCAATGCAAAAGCAAAGTTATGTCGGCTATTTGGGGCATGTCTGATTCCGAGGAGGACGATGTCCTTGAGGAAGAATTAGATGCCAAGTTGTGTCTTTCCTCTCATCTCAATAAAGATGTTCCAAAGTCATCAAAGAAAGAATCAATCAAATGTCTTATGGCTCACTCTGTTGATTCCGATTCAGATTCAGATAATGAGGTAAATGATCTCAAGAAAAAGGTTCGATCTTTCTCCAAAGACAAAGTTTGTCTTCTTTTAGACCAATTTTTTGACAAGTGTCGTGTCCAAAACAATAAGTTAGATGCTATGGAAATTGAATCTGAGGACATAGCCGAGGAAAATATCAATTTAAAAAAGTGTCTAAATGAAGTTAAACAAACTACTTCATCATAATTTTTCGAGAAAGAAATAAAAAGGCTTAAAAAACAAAATCTGATCTTGAGTAAAAAAGCTGAACTCCTACATGTCACAGATACAACCACTGTGTCATATGAGTCTAACAAGGAAATCGAGTCCCTCATTAAACATGTGTCTTCATTAACCATGGAATGAGACCGACTTCTAATTGATCTAACAACATGTGAAAGTCGAAAACAAGATCTTGTGCAAATTTTTGAAATGTTAAATGATGAGTCAAGTCATGTGAAAAGTGCTTTAGAACATGCACAAAAATCAAACGATGACCTTCTTGCTCAAATTGAAATCTTACAAAAAGAATTAGCCGAGGCTAAATTGTTTTATCAAAAGTGGGAAGGAAGGTAGAATGTTTTAGAATTTCTTTTAAAACAATCACAAGAATACGAAAAGCTTGAGAAGAATGTTGGACTTGGTTTCAAGCGCAACAGTAACACTCACTGTTGCATTCGAAACCGAGACCCAAGCAAGTCTGACTTTCGAAAAAGAAAATATGCTGGCCTTCCTGAATATATTATTTGTAACTATTGTGGCAAGAAGGGTCATGTGTTTAATGGTTGTGAAAAGAGAGTCATTGACCTTGAAAAGAGCACTAAAGTGACTAAACAAATTTGGATTAAGAAAGACTTAGTAAAGCAAACAAGTCTCAATAAGGGACCCAAATTTATTTGGGTTCCTAAACTAAAAGTTTGATCTTTTATAGGCATTAGTGAGGGGCAGCAACAATTGGTACTTAGACAGTGGATGCTCTCGTCACATGACGGGAAATGAAACCCAATTCCTCTCGCTAGAAGCCTACGATGGTGGCATGGTGACTTTTGGTGACAACAAAAGAGGTGAAATCATTGGTATTGGAAAAGTTGGTAAGTCAAAGTTACTATGTGTCGACAAAGTGTTGCTTGTCAAAGGTTTGAAACACAATCTCTTAAGCATCTCACAATTATGTGATCGTGGTAATATTGTTGAATTTCATGCTAGTGAATGTAGAATTCTTGATGGAAAAACTAGAGAACTCATTCTTGAAGGAAAACGTGTTAAAGATGTTTACATGACTAATCTATGTTCATTGTCCGGTCAAACCCTATCATGCATGAGTGTCCAAAAGAATGAACCTTGGCTTTGGCATAAACGATTAGGCCATGTTAATGCTAGAACACTAAACACTCTCAAGAAACTTGATCTAGTAGATGGAATTCCTAACATAAAATTTGATTTTAAATCACTATGTGAAGATTGTGTTAAGGGAAAACAAGTTAAATGCTCCTTTAAATCCAAAAAGTTTGTTAGCACTTCTCATCCTCTTGAGCTTATTCACATTGATTTAAGTGGACCCATGCGCATTGTAAGTAGAGGTGGAAGTCGCTAGTCATTGTGGATGATTTTTCAAGATATGTTTGGCTACTTTTCTTAAGTTCTAAAGATCAAGCATTTGATGAATTTTTAATTTGGGTGAAAAAGGTCCAAAATAAATTTGGTTTGAAACTTGTCTCCTTGAGATCCGACCATGGAACCGAATTTGAAAATTCATCATTTGAGGATTATTGTGATGAGCATGGTGTTAGTCATAACTTTTCGGCCACAAGAACTTCTCAACAAAACGGGGTTGTGGAACGAATGAACCGAATTCTTGAAAATATGGCTAGGACTATATGCTTATTAGCTCTAAAGTGCCAAGGAACTTTTGGGCCGAAGCCGTTAACACTTCTTGTTACATCTACAATCGAGTCATGATAAGAAAAATCATTAACAAAACCCCTTATGAGTTATTACGAGGTAGAAAACCTAACATCTCACATTTAAAATGCTTTGGTAGTAAATGCTTCATTCACAACAATGGTAAAGATAACCTTGGCAAATTTGATGCTCGTAGTGATGAAGGAGTTTTTGTTGGCTACTCGGACCACAGTAAAGCTTATAAAGTTTACAATAAGAGAACTATGAAAATGGAAGAAAGCGTTCATGTAATATTTGACGAATCTAGTCTCTTTATCTCAAATGAACATGTTGATGAAGAAGAGGAGGATGATGATTTCAAAATTGGGATGATACGTCATAATATGGATCAAGTAGTTGATGAGGATGTGCAACAATCAGAGCCACTGTTGCATGATGAAGTTGGCCAAAATTCAGGGGGAACTAATCTTCACTTATCTCAAAATGATGCTAGCTTATCCATGGGAAATGAGGATGCAAATCAACAGCCCACTCAAATAGAAAGTGATCCACATTCACCCTCACAAAATAACCCCGATGCAACAGTGACGCACACTGTGACACCAGAACCAAACGAACCCTCAAACACTCTTGTCCTAAGAAAATGGAAACATCAAAGTTCCCACCCTCTCTCAAATCTAACAAGTGATCTAAACTCTGGAATGAAAACCAGATCCTCGCTCTAAAACTTTTTTGCCTTCAATGCATTCCTCTCTTAAATTGAACCTGACAATGTCACGGTAGCTCTCACTGATACATACTGGGTGACAACAATGCAAGAGGAATTAAACCAATTAGAAAGAAACAAGGTATGGCACCTTGTCCCTAGGCCCTCTCATCGTACTGTAATTGGTACGAGATGGGTCTTTCGCAATAAACTTGATGATTCCGGAGAAATCATAAGGAATAAAGCTAGACTAGTGGTGCAAGGTTTTAACCAACAAGAAGGAATTGATTATGATGAAACCTATGCACCGGTAGCTAGGTTTGAAGCCATACGAATGCTTATAGCTTTTGCATCTCATGTTGGCATAAAACTTTTCAAATGGATGTAAAAACCGCTTTCCTAAATGGTTATCTTGAGGAAGAAGTTTTTGTCGAACAACCACCGGGTTTTTTAGACAATGAATCTCGTAACCACGTTTTCAAACTTGACAAAGCACTTTATGGTTTAAAACAGGCTCCTAGAGCTTGGTATGATAGGCTTTCAAAGTTTCTATTGGAAAATGGTTTCTTACGTGGTTCGGTTGATAAAACATTGTTTATTAAGTCACAGTGTGATGAACTGTTGCTTGTTCAAGTATATGTCGATGACATTATTTTTGGTGCAAAAAATGATGTTCCTTATAAATACTTTTCGGATCTAATGAAATCTGAGTTTGAAATGAGCATGATGGGAGAGCTTGGATTTTTCCTTGGTCTTCAAATCAAGCAAAGTGAAATGTGAATAATGATCCATCAAAAAAAGTATTTGAAAGAAATGCTAAGTAAGTTTGGGTTGACTAATGCTAAACCTTATGCTACACCTATAGTTTCTAACATCAAACTCGACAAAGACGAAAATGGTAAGAGTGTTAGTGAAACCGTGTATCGAGTTATGATTGGTTCATTACTTTATTTAACCGCTAGTCGACCCGACATACAATTTAGTGTATGCTTATGTGCCCGCTTCCAATCAAGTCCTAAGGAATCACATTTCAAAGCCGTTAAAAATATTTTTAGGTACTTGGTTGGAACACAAAACCTATGTCTTTGGTATCCATCTTATTATGATCTTGATCTTATAGGTTTTTCCGATGCGGACTACGCGGGTAGTGTGGTGGATAGGAAGAGCACTTCGGGTATTGCAACTTTGTTGGGTCCTTGCCTCATCTCATGGGCCTCCAAGAAGCAAAATACCGTTGCTCTATCCACGGCTGAAAGTGAATACATCAGTGCAACGCTCTGTTGCACGCAAATTGTTTGGGTACGACAATAATTGCATGACTACGGTATTATTTTCGACACAACTCTTATCTTTTGTGATAATACTAGTGTAATTAACATCTCAAAGAATCCCATACAACATTCACGAACTAAACATATTGAGATAGGACATCATTTTTTGCGTGATCAAGTTGAGAAAGGAAACATTTGCCTTAGCTTTTGTAGAACCGAAAATCAAATTGCGGACATTTTTACAAAACCGTTAGAAAGAGAACAATTCGTAAAACTTCGGTTGGAAATTGGTTTATTGGATTGCATGTGATTCTAGTTATTTTATTTTCCTAAATGATTGACTAGAGTTGAGAACATTCATATGATTATTTTAGTTGTATATTAGTTTACTAAATGCAAAAATATGGTCCAAAAATATGAATAAGTATGCTTGCATTTAAGTGATTTTCCATTAAGCCACTCAACACACTCATATCACATCACACTTATCACAAGATTAAGATTAACCCTCTCAAACCGCCGCCACATCCAAAAATTGGGAAACATATTTGTTCAAATACCAAATTCTGAAAACCCAATGTAGCATTTCCTTCCACAACTGCCACAGTCATGGCCATTTATCACAAACAGAAAATGAAAAGAAAGTGGGTTTCTGAGCAAAAAAAAAAGGAACAAAATTGAAAAAGAAAAATGAAGTGGAGGTTGAGACTTTAAAAGAAAGTGGAGTAAAAAAAAATGATTGAGACGGGTTCTAAGGTGGTCATGGATTCGATTGAGGGAAATAATTCAATGTTGGGGTTGTACATGATGAATAAATCTATGAAGACAATGTTAATCCTACAAAGAGGTTCTAGCTCAAAAATGTTGTCATTATTCACGGTTGGATGAATCTACTCAAGAAAAATTGACATGTGTACTTATAACCGAGCTAATTCAGCTATATGTCACAGTACAACTGAATGTTGCATATGGTATCTTTTCAGCTATTGTTAACCCCAAAACCCTTCCTAGCCTCAATATTCCTTACCTTAATCCAAGTTGGCTTGATGTTTCTGAAACTCTTATGCAAACCATACTTATTTTTATCCTTTGAACATATCTTTTGTTTGTTGTTGAACTATGTCAACTATGTGCATCAAGTGTTTTGTTCTTCTCTTGATGATGTCGAGAGGGGGAAGTATTATAATTGTGTAAGTGTGTGATCCTTTAACTCTTAGGCTAACGTTCACCGTAACATGTTTTGCTTCATGATTAGATGTTCTACTTAGGCGAATGTAGATTGACCCTTTCATACCATTGTGGGAAAATATCCGTATACTTCCCTTTAAATCATACAGGATTATAATGAAATTAAGATTATATGATTAATAGTCATAAACGAAAATGCATAATAAGCGAGAGATTAGACATAACCTTTAGTCCTAGCTTTAATGGCCTAAGAACAATATCAAAATGATGATATCTCCTAATCGTAGCACCCAAGATAGAATGAGAAATGCCCTTGAATTTGCTAGAATGTTTTGTGAAAAGTTACTGTTAACTTTTTTTTTGTGATCTGTAGAGATGGAGGCACCAGAGAGAATGAATTAGGGTTAGAAATCAAAATCTCAATTTTTCCTCTTACCCTCCCTTCTCACGGCACAATTAGGGTTATATGGGGAGATAATTTCTCCTCTAATTAACCACTAATGGACCGAAAATTCCAGAGTGAATCTGGACTTTATTTCGGTTAAATTCGCTTTAATATATAATGTGTATTATTATTATAAATTTCATTTGTGTTGTCATGTATTAATATGTCCATACAACATTTTGTAGTCGATACATTAATACCGGTCTGACAACCTCTAATATGACAATCGTATAATATATACGTTAATTATAATTATCCGTATAATTATAATTTGCTAATCCAATATAACATTTTATATTCAACTACGAATTAACATTTTAATTCGCATAAGCTTACATTATATATATGCTAATTAAATACAACAGTTTATATTTAATTACGAATTACTTTTAATTCGTCTCAGCTTATATTACTTAATCGTTATTAAATAATCATCTCATCATCACATTGACTAACCTTTTAGTCAAATACACTGACTAACCTTTTAGGCCCTGTTCTTTTGGACTTCATTTCAGCTCTTATAAGTTCAGTTCAGTTCAGTTCAGCTCCAATAAGTTCAGTTCAGTTCAGCTCTATTAAGTTCAGTTCAATTCAGTTCAGTTCAGATCAGTTCAGTTCAGTTCAGTTCAGTTCAGTTCAGTTCAGAGCAGTTAGCCTTCCTCTAGAAAGAATGGAAGTGTGGAGCAGACAACGAAAAGAAGAATAAACCAACAACTCAGGGAAGAATTAGTCGTGGGCTTGCCCTCTTAGCTCTCTAATTGTCATCAGGGGTGACCCGAACTTCGGTGTCGAGTTATTGATGTGAGATGGATCCAGAAAAAAGGGGAAAAACTAACAGAAAAGTTCACCAAGAAATGCCCCGAAATTTTCTCTTGGCATGGAACTACTATCGAGATTATTCGGACCATCTTTCCTAGTATCATCACCTTTGTCTAAAGCTTCGAATGAGGAATGATATTCAAGAAAAGAGTTTTCTGGAAAAATTCCCGGCAAACGGAAGTCGGAGCAGCAAGTCCCAAAGAGAGTTCTAGAGGAAAGAAAAAAAACATTAAAAGTTGCTCCTGCTACTCAGCCTCGAGCCTTGAGCATTGTACAAGGACGCGGGGCCTTCAAGCATCCGAAATACAGAATAAGTGCCAGCTATTGATCAAGGGTTAAGAGAATGATGCTGCCATACTATGAGGATCAGTGGATCTCGGAAGCAGAATTTGGAGCAGCATGCAAGTTCGAACTTTCCAGGAGCCTTAAGACTGTTCAGGATAAATAATCGGACCATGCAAATGCTCGACGACGATGCTTCTTTCCTCGAAAGAAATTAGTATATGACGGGTGTGTTACTATTAAACATTATCATTATCATTGTCATTGTCATTATCATTGTCATTGTCATTATCATTATCATTATCATTATTATTATCATTATCATTATCATCATTATTATTATTATTATTATTATTATTATTATGCGCAAAGCTTTCATTAAAATAAAATGTAAAGTTTACAAGAAGTTGGTGGGGAGCCGGGAGATAATCTGGGCCCCCACCCCCTTAGCTATAGAGAAACTAAGCCTAGTAAAGATATACGCGGCCACCCGAGCCCCAGCATCCTGAGATACCGAGAATTTCTGGATCCGCTTAAGCAAGTCAACAGCATCCGAGCCCAGCTCCCCAAGCGAAGAGAAAGAGAAGGGTAGGAAACCATAGTCAGCAGTCGCGCATAAATCCCTATACTTAGTACATTTGCGCTGAGCAGCATCAGCAACAACCAGTCCCGGCACAAAATCAGACATCCCAGTCTGAGTCAAGGGGGAAGACCCTGTCAAATCAACACACACATCACGCCCTCTGTCCCACGAATAAAGTAGCAAATCCGCAGGTCGCAGAGATCCGCCATGCTCGTCAACCAAACCGATATCAACCTCCTTGCCCGAAGAAATACCAGACCTATAGCATATGTCGAATAAGGTATCACGAACGAGGTTATGCCGATGCTTGACCCCCACAGTACCAGTACAAGAAACATCGTGGTCCCCATACACATCATCAGCAAAAACCCGAGAGCAAGCAGGACAAGGCCTAGATACAATGAATAACGGGACACCAAGGCGATACCCCAGCACACTACGGTAAGTCCTCCGGTTCATAGTCTGACCCAACCCAGAGATAGGAACCGCGCGCAACCAATCAGAGGCGTGGGCACCCTGCAGAGACTTCCATAACGCAAGCTGACGCGGCGTCAAAGAGAATACATATTCCGCAGTAGCAGCAATCCTCACAAAATATATATCTGCCAGTCGTTTCTTCATAAGTTTAGGGGCAGCGATTTCACTAGGATCACGTAAAAAGGAAGAACCTGTAGTCTCAGAGAACACCCGCAAGGCATCGTCGAAAGTTGGACCAGAATCCACAATACCTGAAGACCGAAGTAGCTTAGCCTGCAAATCAGCAGACTGCAAACGGGACGCTAGAAAAGCATAATGAAAAACATCCCCTGCAGCATAAACACCGAACCCACCCAGATGAAAAGGGAAAGTGGCAAGGCGCCACTGCCAATCCCCAAAACCAGGCCCAGACGCGGTGACAATACGTTCCAAGCTAGAACGAAGTGCTGCATCAAAACGAAGATGGACAGACCCAAAGATCCCCGGGGAACATGCACGGAGGGTAAAGTAGAGCTTAGATATACCCGTACAAGCTCTAAGCAGAAGCAGCTCACATTGCGGGTACTCAATCCTAGCAACTAAATCCATCAGCTCGATGGTCTTAGTCACTCTCTTCGCCACAAGCTCACTGCCAAAACTAGGGCAAGTACTGACAGGCCCACCTAAAACAGAGACACCACGCAAAGGCCGGGCAATAGAAGGAGGGAAAACACCAGGAAGTCGACTCCAGGGATCCTCAGTAGGCCAAAAAACCTCAGTCTTAGCGACATTAAGATGGAGACCAAACTGAGGACCATCCGCCATAATCAAATCCAACACCTTCCCCACCTCCAAAGTATCCCCAACAATGGTGCCATCATCCAAGTACCAAGCCTGCAAACTCAAATCAAAAGAGTCCCGTATCTTGCACACCAAGGGATGCAAAACCAAAGCGAAAAGCAAGGGGCCCAAAGGATCACCCTGCTGGACTCCCTGACAAGACCACAAACAATGTTCCCCATAAAAAAGACGGGCAGGACGAGAGTAACAGAACTCCACCCAACGGGAAAGAATCGGGCAACGACGGCGAACTTCCAGAAGCATGGTAACACGATCAACAAGGTTGAAAGCATTCTGGAAATCAACCAGCAACATAGAAAGCCCCACATCCCCACCACGAGCCTCAATGAACCGATTCAAGGCATGCAAGACAGCCTCTCCTCCACCGGACACCCCAACCCCAAACTGAAGACCAGCAAAATAAGAACACAAAGAGGGACCAACCAAACAAGCACCTACCTTAGAAACAAGACGTCTCCATACGGTGCCAACAACAATAGGACGAACACCACCACCAGGTTTAACAAGCGGCGTGAGCGGAGCGCTGGCAATGTACTCATTAAGCGCTAATGGACATCTGCCCGCAAGAAAAAGATTGACCACCCTAGTAATAGAAGCGATCAAATCATCAGAGATAGCCACAGCAGCGCCACTCAAACAGTCCATAAGGTGTTGGGCACGAAACCCATCCCTCCCACAAGAAGTGCCACGCGGGAAACTACGAATCATATCCAAAACCACAGCCGAAGAGGCAACAAGAGAAGGATGATCTACAGGCAAAGGAGTCAAGGAAGGGGATGGGGCGACCGGGTGCTTCTCTCGCAAAGCCCCAAGAGTGGCATCAGAATAGGGGGCGACGCTAGAGGAAGAAAGCACCCTAACAGCAGCAGTATAGTGGCCATCACAAATCTTCCGCCGACATTGGCGGAGATTAAGCTCACTCAAATCCAGATCCTCCTCCACATGAAACGAGGGAGGAACCTCATTCAAACACTCCCGCAAAAGCTGCAAACCACCTCCAGGCACCCCCCAAGCGAGAATAGCCCTGGTAATACTCTCCTCCTGACGCTGTCGCCTAATAGCAGTCCTACACTCAAGATTACTCCGAGGAGTGAAGGTCTTAAGCAGACAAAGAGGCAACACAAGCATACGAACCCAGCAGGAAAGGTCACCAGGAGAGGCAGCCACATCATCCAACACCCCCTTCAAAACCCGAGCAAACCCAAGCCGACACTTAGGAGGGATTGATTTCACGGTGCGAAGGCCCAAAGATAATAGACAATCAAGCGAAGACACAGACCACTGAACAAGCTCCACCCCATCATCAGAAGAAAGAACCGAGGGAGACGGAGCCGGAGGTCTAGGGATACCATGAATAATAAAGCTAACGATACCATCGCCACAATCCGGAGGCGCAACAATATCACCCCGACTATGCCAACATCAAGAGCGAAAGGTATGGGTTTTAAAGCACTCCCCACACAACCAAAGCCTCATCCGCTTTAAAGTAATCTCGGCATTAGAGAAAACCGTCAGACTATCAGTAAGAGTTTGACGCGTAAGACCCATAGCACCGTCAATACAATGTCGATCCTGAAAATGCTTTTGCCAGGCGGCCTTAGTAAGGCCCCTACCACGGCCATTCGGACACCCATGAATACAATAAAAAGGACAAGGAAATCGTACCAAAACGGGCATGGGGCAATACGTACAACAACCCACATGCAAGGCACGTGCAAGGGCTTAGTAATTCTGGAAAAGCAAAACAATAACACAAGGAAGAAGAAAAAAAAAAGAAACCCTAAACTAACCAGGGACACCCAACGACACCGGCAAGGACACCCACAACCGACATCACCACCACAACACGGCCAAAGACAGACCGCCACAGCCGTAGCCGCACCACAGCACGGTACCACGAAAAGCAGCCGACACCATGACACAATGCAATGGCGAAAACCCGCGCCGGCACTGAAACACGGAACAACCACCTT
Source organism: Heliosperma pusillum (assembly GCA_022085475.1). Lineage (NCBI taxonomy): Eukaryota > Viridiplantae > Streptophyta > Magnoliopsida > Caryophyllales > Caryophyllaceae > Heliosperma > Heliosperma pusillum. The sequence goes on from JAIUZE010020602.1 coordinate 22,330, forward strand.
CTCTCACAAATAGAAAGATAGGACGTCGACCGGCAGCAGAATGGCCAAGGATGGCGGCACAGCACCACACGACGCCGTCTCAAAGAGAAAGAAAACATACAGAAAGAAAGAAGAAGAAAACCCTACCCCCTCCGGCAAAAGATTATTATTATTATTATTATTATTATTATTATTATTATTATTATTATTATTATTATTATTATTATTATTATTATTATTATTATTATTATTATTATTATTATTATTATTATTCTTATTATTCTTATTATTATTATTATTATTATTATTATTATTCTTATTATTATTATTATTATTATTATTATTATTATTATTATTATTATTATTATTATTATTATTATTATTATTATTATTATTATTATTCTTATTATTATTATTATTCTTATTATTATTATTCTTATTATTATTATTATTATTATTATTATTATTATTATTATTATTATTATTATTATTATTATTATTATTATTATTATTATTATTATTATTATTATTATTATTATTATTATTATTATTATTATTATTATTATTATTATTATTCTTACTATTATCATTGTTATTATTATATTAATTAATTTTTTTTATTATATTAATATATTTTTTAAAATTTATTATATTACTATTATTT
>JAIUZE010020608.1:0-16190 GCA_022085475.1 Heliosperma pusillum
GATAGCTTCATATGCTAGGTTATATGTTAGTTATTTGTTTCATAACATGAAAAGCATATCGTATATGTTAAGGCTTTGTATTTTCCATATACATCTCTTTTATGTTATTCATTTTTTATTAAACTCGACATTTCGTGGCTGGGAGAACTCGGAGTTACTCCCCACTGACTGTGGCTTCCGTTTTTATATTTAATGCGGTTGGCAGGTTTGTGATGCATACATTGGGTACATTGACGAGCTAGCGAGCGAAGTATTTACCTTGGACCTATATTCGGTTCTTAGGATTGTATATATTATACACTCTTTTATTTCCGTATTTATACGGGAGATATGTCTCCCGTCTTGTATAATTCTTATGTATAATATTATTCTCCTTTTGTTATGAACCTTTTTATTTATGACACCTTTGTTTATTTATTTAAATTATTTTTTTTCTTTCCGCAAATTTGAGGGTGTCACAGTTGGTATCAGAGCTATTTTGCTCCCGACGCACGTTTGTGTACCCTTGCATAAATAACTTGACCTTAATAAATAATAAACTTGTGAGATAGAATGGTAGGATGGGTAGATTAGAATTATGTTGTAGTCTCTTTGTGCTTGCTAAATGATAAGTACTAATCTGTGTTTTATTTTGCAAGATGCCTCCGAGAATTGACAACACGATATTAGCAGCTCTTACGGTTATTATTCAGAATCAGCAAAATCAGCAAAATCAGCAAAATCAACAAGCAAATCCTATTCCTAATCCTATTCCCGACCGTGAGAGACACAGAAGTTGTTCATGGGTTGCTTCACAACTATCTAGGAGCCAAGCCAAAACCTATGGTGGTGAGGTAGATCCCATTCAGCTTTCGGGGTGGTTACGTGAAATGGAGAAGAACTTCTCTCTTTATGATGTTCTTGAGACGGATAAAGTCCGTCTTGCTTCCCACTTCTTAGTGAAGGAAGCTGATCAGTGGTGGACTCTTTCTGGTCCTACTGCTAAGTTGGAACCTGATTTCGGGTGGACTCGATTCCATGAACTATTGGAGGCGAGGTTCTACCCGGATGAGTTGAGGCAGCAGAAGCGGAGTTTATGGACTTTAAACAGGGGGTTCTTTCGGTTCAAGAGTTCACAACCAAGTTTAATGAGTTGGCTCATTATGCCACTCGGCTTATTTCGAGGGAGGAAGACAAGGCTTTCTTTTACTTGGGAAAGCTTTCTCCTCAGGTTAAGGGAAAGATTAGTAGGGGTTCTACATCTTTCGTCTCTATTTATAATGATGCCCTATGGGCAGAGAGTTCTATTCGGGAGATTGCCGACGAGGCTCGTTCCTCGTATGTTGCTCCTAATTCTTATGGCAAGAGACCATTATATCCTACATCTCGACCTTCCTTTCCCTCCACTTACCCAAACAAGAGGAGGAATTTTCAGAGTGGACAAGCAGCTCCGACAAACCGTCCATTTTTCCCGAGCAACAACAACGATCTTAAGGGTCGTATCTGCTTTCGGTGCAAGATGCCTATGCATCCTGGTATTGGCTGTTTCAACAAGCCACTTGTATGCTTTAACTGTCAGAAGCCGGGACACAGGTTTAATGAGTGTCCTGATAAGAAGAAGACGGTTTCTACACCGGCTATTTCTGGGAGACCTAAGGGTCGGATTTTCATCATGAGCAGAGCTGAGGCCGATGCTCAACCTGACATTGTGACGGGTATGTTTTCCATTTATGAAATACCGTGTTTAATTTTATTTGACACGGGAGCTTCTTTATCTTTTATTTCGATGAGATTATCCGATAAATTACCTTTCAAAGCTTCAGTCGGTGAAAGTACTCCTATATCTTTACCGTCCGGAGATGTATTTTCATGCTCGTATCTTCATTCGGACATTCCTATATCCATAAATGGATCTACTTTTCCGGCTAAATCTTCTTCGGTTTCCTCTTGAAGAGTTTGATATCATTCTGGGCATGGATTGGTTATCTACTTATCATGCTCGATTTGAATGCCGGGATCAAAAGATTAATCTTAAAAGTCCTTTGGGTACTCGTATATCTTATCAAGGAGTTAGAAAGCAAGCTAGTGTGAAGTTAATCTCAGCTATGAAAATGATGAGTGTTTTGAAGAAGGGTCATCAAGCGTTTCTATGTGTAGTGACTACTTCTGATTCTTCTCTTCCTTCTTTGAAGGATGTTCCTATTGTTTGTGAATATCCATATATTTTTCCCGATGAATTACCCGGGATTCCTCCTGAAAGAGATGTTGAATTTTCCATTGATCTAGTTCCTGGAACTGGACCAATTGCTAAAGCTCCTTATCGTATGGCTCCTTCCGAATTGAAAGAGTTAAGAATTCAACTTGATGATTTGATTGAGAAGGGCTTTATTAGGCCTAGTGCATCTCCTTGGGGTGCGCCCGTGCTCTTTGTCAAAAAGAAAGACGGTTCTATGCGAATGTGCATTGATTATCGTGAGTTGAACCGTGTCACAATCAAAAACAAATATCCTCTTCCTCGTATTAATGATCTCTTTGATCAGTTACGTGGTGCTTCAACTTTTTCAAAGATTGATCTTAGATCGGGTTATCATCAAATTCCCGTTCGGGAAGCAGATATTCCCAAGACTGCTTTTAGCTCGAGGTATGGTCATTTCGAGTTCAATGTGATGCCATTCGGTTTGACTAACGCTCCAGCAATATTCATGGATCAGATGAATCGTACCTTCAGAGAGTACCTCGATAAATGTGTTGTGCTATTCATTGATGATATTTTGATCTTTTCTAAATCTAAAGAAGAACATGCTGATCATCTTCGAATCATTTTGGGTGTTCTTCGACGCCAAAAGTGGTATGCTAAGTTCTCCAAATGTGAATTCTGGTTGCCCGAGGTATCTTTCCTTGGTCATGTCATTTCAAAAGACGGTGTTATGGTCGATCCAGCTAAAATTGAGGTCGTGGTAGAATGGAAGAGTCCGAAAAATGTGTCTGAGATTCGGAGTTTCCTTGGTTTAGCGGGTTATTATCGTCGGTTTGTGAAAGATTTCTCCAAATTAGCAAGACCGATGACTCAATTGCTAAAGAAGGAAGCAAAGTATATCTGGACCGATGAATGTGAAAATGCCTTCTTGGAATTAAAGAAGAGATTGACTACCGCACCGGTGTTGACTTTACCAGATGATGAAGCTGATTATGATGTCCATTGTGATGCTTCTAAGCATGGTTTGGGATGTGTCTTAATGCAGAATAGAAAAGTCATTGCATATGCTTCTCGACAACTCAGGGTTCATGAAGTGAACTACCCGACTCATGATCTTGAGTTAGCAGCTGGGGTACATGCATGGAAAACTTGGAGACACTATCTTATTGGAGTTCATTGTCGAATCTATACCGATCATAAAAGCTTGAGGTGCATCTTTACTCAGAAAGAGTTGAACATGAGGCAGAGAAGATGGTTAGAGTTAGTGAATGATTATGATGCCGAGTTGATTTACCACGAAGGAAAAGCAAATGTTGTGGCAGATGCATTGAGTAGAAAGACTAGTCATTCATTAAATGCTCTTAGTACTTTACCCGATGAACTAGTAACAGAATTTCAGAAGCTTCAGATACAGTTTGTTGGGAAAGGATTTGATTATCTTGGTGCTTTGACTGCGGAACCCGATTTTTATCGAGAGATTCGTACTTGTTTACCGGAGGATGCTACTTTCATCGCCATACGAGCAAAAATACGACTTGGGCAAGCTAAGGATTGTGTGGTGGATAATGAATGCTACCTCGTTCCAGGTAGAATGTATGTTTCCGAGAAGTGCCGAGTTAGAAAGGAATACTTATGACGCTCTCCCTTTCTCCTTATTCTATTCATCCTGGCGGTGACAAAATGTATAAGGATGTGAGACCGACCGTTGGTAGGCCTAGGATTCAGATTGACGTAAAGGAGTAGGTTATTAATGTCTTACTTGTCAGAAGGTGAAGATCGAACATCAAAGACCCGGAGGTTTGCTGCAACCTTTGGAAATTCCTCTTTGGAAATGGGAGTCTATTTCTATGGATTTCGTGATGGCGTTACCTAAAACTTCTAGTGGAAAAGATGCCATCTGGGTTATTGTAGACCGTCTAACCAAGTGTGCCAGATTCGTGCCTATCAATGAAACTTGGAGGATAGAGGTCTTAGCTGGTGCCTATGTGAAAGAGATAGTACGCTACCATGGAGTTCCTAAAGATATAGTTTCAGATCGTGATCCTAGATTCGGTTCCCGATTCTGGACGGCGTTACAAGAAGCCATGGGTAGTAAATTATTGATGAGCACAGCATTTCATGCCGCTACTGATGGGCAAACCGAGAGGACGATCCAAACTTTGGAAGATCTTCTCCGAGCTTGTGCATTAGACTTTCACGCTTCTTGGGAGAAGTGTTTGCCTTTGGTGGAATTTTCTTATAACAACAGTTACCATGCTTCTATCAAGATGTCACCGTACGAGGCTTTATACGGTAGGAAGTGTTGTAGTCCTGTTTGTTGGGATCAAGTCCAGGATGATCATATGTTGAGTCCCGACATAGTGATTGAAACGATTGATCAAGTTCAAGTCATTCGTGAGCGAATGAAAGCCGCTCAAGATAGACAGAAATCCTATGCCGATGTTCGTCGACGACCACTTGAATTTGATGTTGATGACCGTGTATTCCTTAAAGTGTCACCAATGAAAGGAGTGAAACGTTTTGGAGTGAAGTGAAAGTTGAGTCCTAAATATATTGGGCCGTTTCGTGTGCTTAAGAGAGTTGGTCCTGTTGCTTATCGTTTGAAATTACCTCCGAACTTGAGTAAAGTTCATGATGTGTTCCATGTTTCGCAATTGAAGAAGTATATCAGTGATCCGAGTCATATTATTCAAGAAGAAGTGTTGGACTTGGAACCTAATTTGGCTTTGGAAGAAAGGCCGATTCGTATACTTGAAAGGGCTAACAAACAACTCCGAAATAAGGTGGTACCTTTAGTTCGTATCCTTTGGCGTTGTGGAAACGTCGAATCAGAAACTTGGGAACCCGAAGCTAAAATGTTTAGCTAAATATCCCGAGCTCTTTGCTTGAGGTAAATCTTTTCTTTCTTTCCTCTTTCTATTCGATTTATTCTTTCGAATATTCTGTTCCTTTTATCGAATATCATCTCGTATAGATAGATTATTAGAAGCTTTAGTTAGAAATTTTAGGCTAGATAGTAGAGTTATTACTTTACTATAAAATTTTTGAACTAAAAGCTTTTGGAAATGTTTTATGATTTCAAGTATTTTACCGTCAAGGAGTGTTGAGACTTGTTATTGGAGACGTTCGATAACTAGTTTTCTCATTTATTGATGCGAAAATGTATCTTTTAAGTCTTTGACTTGGGACGTCGATGTTCTTAACTGCAGACGAGAACCTTCCGCCCCATTGATAAGACCCAGTATTTTTATTACAAATATATTTTTTAAAAGTTTTCAAATAGACCTACATATATGTCACATTCTTTCTTCTAAGTTTCGAGGACGAAACTTTTTAAAAGGAGGGGTGATTGTAACAACCCGAAAAGTAACCTATTTTTCTAGTGAAAATATTTTACGGATACTTTTCAGCAAATTTAAGTTTTAATTTAGAATTTATTGTTTCAAGTCGAATTTTGAATTTCCGAATTCGTATTTGGAATTTCTGCGAGATTCCATGAGAATCCCGTTTTTAAGTCAACTTTGACTTTCGTTGACTTTTCCGACTCACCTCGTAAATTTAAAGACCGAAATTATATTTGAAAAATAATAAATTTAATTTATTTTTATTTAGATTTATTTGAATTTATGATAATTTAATAAAATTATTTTGAATTTATTCGGAATTTATAAAAAGGTTTTACGGTTTAAACCCGAGCGTCATTTAACTATTCCCGAGTCAACTTAAATCCCGAAACAAACCCGAAACCCGACTTTGGCATGAGTCACATGCCCATGTCATCTTTTTCCACTCACATTAGATATTTGAATTCTTTCGATTAAACTAATACGAATATCTAAGATATTTGTAACTTTATCGATCCGTCAACTGAAATTACGCAAATCGCTCGAAAAACAGATCCGATTTCTCCTACTTCTACACGGCTCCCTCTCCTCTAATAAGGCTAGATATTTTTCTTTCTTTTGATTACAATAACATAATATCTAATTAATATCTAGATATTTTATTAAACTATCATTTAATCTAATTATATCTAATTAATTACCTTAATTAATTATAAAACCCGAGTCAATTCCGTAACAACAATTTCAAAACCCGACTCCATATTTCCTCTATATGTACACGGCCCAATCTCCCACTTACTCACTAACTACCTTTTCATTTTACAATAAATCAACTTAAGATCTAATTAATACTTTCTTTAATCGTTCTTCATCGTTCTTCGTCGTTCTTCATCGTTCTTCGTCGTTCTTGAGCAAAATCGTCATAAAACCTTCGTTACTTATTCAAATCCGTCCTAACTTATATTTCTAGAATCTCCTCTTCGCTCTCCATCTTCAAGTACGGTTTATTTTCAATTCCGACAAAATCGTTTTCAACACTTTAATTATGGAAAATCAAGTTTTAATTCTAACAATATTATTCTTGTCATTTCTTATAGGGGAAGATTTTGAAGACGAGTTTGGTGACTCGTATATATTAGGAGAAGATTAGTAGACGGGTTTTTCTTTACTTCTTATTTTTGGTGCTACTTGATTTTGCTAGCTAAGGTAACGATTCCGATTTACTCGAGGAATTAATGTCACATATCTTTTGTTTATGTTCATGTTATAGTTATTTATGATTTTTAACTAGTAACATGATAAGTTGTTATTATATTATGTTGTATGAATTTTTGACATGTTTAGTGTTCTTGACATATTTTGATGATTTGTTCATAATCATGATTTTTGTATGAATGATGGTTGAATTGGATGTTTAAAAATGGATGTTGTTAATTAAAATCAATTTAGAAATAATTTAGAATGGTTGTTAGTTTGGCCGTGGAAGTGGCCGTGTAAGGTGGTCTGAAAACCAGCCCAAACCAGGTCGGTTCAGGTCGGTTCAGGCCGGTTCAGGCCCGGTCCAGGCCGGTCTGGATTGGTCCATGGTTGGTCCTTGGGGGTTGTGTCGATACTTGATTGTTTTGTTGTGGTTTTGACGGGTTTTAAATATGTTAAGCATGCGGGAAATATTAAGAAACGGTTTTAAAAATATCGACCCAAAACAGGCCCAAACCAGGCCCGTGGGCCCAGTCCAGGCCCGGGTCATGTTCGGCCCAAAACAGCCGTGGGTCCCCTTCCTTGGTCTTGTGACGGTGTTTGAGTTAAATGTTATTTTATCGTGTCTTGTAATATTTAGCAAGTGGGAAATTTTAATAAGTAAATTATTTAATTTTAAAAGGTTTTCATAATATTATTATTTCTCACATGTTAGAAATTATAATACGAGATTATAGTTTAATTTGATATCCTTTAAGTCAAGCGGGTTTTCGTATGATTTAATAGTTCACATGTTAGAAGTTTTAATAAAATAACATGTAATGAATATGATGATTTTATGTTCAAGTCTAATTGATAAAGACTCTGTTTCTAGCCGGTTTGACCAAACGGGTTTGGTCAAACTAAGATCTAGTCAGCCCCGTTTTGACTGATGACCCGTCGCGGGACTCGGGTCGGGGATTTGTCTTCAAGTAAGCTTGTATTTAATTAATAAATTAGCCTTAGAAGATATGAGGCGATATGATATTTTATTATGATTTATACGCAATTAGTCACATGATAGGAAGTTTTCCCGTGACTGTTTGATTGTATGATACGTGTCGTGTTGACTAAGTACCCATAGAGAATTATGAGTATATGGCGTCTTGACCATTCTAATTCTAAATGAGTAGCTTGGACCTTGACATTGATAGGCCTTACTGTCTTTAACGAGTATATGTTCACTTGTTGATAGCTTTTGTGTCCCGGCTTGGTGGGTTTATATCCAAGTCGGGGCATGGCTGCCTAATAGTTCCACTTTGGAAATGGAGCCAGCTTAAGTACTAGCCAACTCTGCTTAGGGGGTCGCCTAGTAAGAGATTCTTGTGTACTTTGTTGTCATGAGACGGGAATGGAATAGCTGTTGTCGCTAGGTCTGATCAGTCTGGACTAGGATGTTTTCCTACCTTGTGGTATAGCCTCGAGTTACAGAAGTAGACTATCGCCGACTAAGAACTTATGCCTGTTTCTAGAAGTATTGGTCTTTCATGTTTGATGATTCTATGAATCTTAGAAGGTGAGATGCAAGCCGGCTAAGGTTGATAGAGTTTGGATTAACGGTTGTTAACTGATTCACATGATATCTTGTTTGATTAGGGTTTGAGTGTATCAGGGCCATGTTTTAAATGTAATCTCTGTGCCAGCATACCAGCTTCCCTACCTCGAGTTATAGATTGTTAACGGTTTCACAGGATAGCTTTCATATGCTAGGTTATATGTTAGTTATTTGTTTCATAACATGAAAAGCATATCGTATTCGTTAAGGTTTTGTATTTTCCATATACATTGCTTTTATGTTATTCATGTTTTATTAAACTCGACATTTCGTGGCTGGGAGAACTCGGAGTTACTCCCACTGACTGTGGCTTCCGTGTTTATATTTAATGCGGTTGGCAGGTTTGTGATGCATACTTGGGTACATTGACGAGCTAGCGAGCGAAGTATTTACCTTGGACCTATATTCGGTTCTTAGGATTTTATATTATTATACACTCTTTTATTTCTGTATTTATACGAGAGATATGTCTCCCGTTTTGGATAATTCTTATGTATAATATTATTTTCTTTTGTTATGAACCTTTTTCTTTAAGACACCTTCGTTATGATGAATATATTTAATAGTAGGTTCCGGTTTTAAAATTTACCGATTTTCATTAAAGTGAACCTATTAGAAACGTATTCTCATCTTTTATTTATTTAAATTATTATTTTTCTTTCCGCAAATTTGAGGGTGTCACAAATAGGCCATTTTGTTGTTCATTTTTCTTCTCTAATTCATTCTTGTTTTTCCTTCTACATCTCTCTAAAACATCAACCTCTCACTAAACTCTCATAATACTATTATTTACTAAGTATTACTAGTGTAGTAATATATTTTAATATTAGTAGTGTAATATCTATCTTATTATCTAGTTAATAATAAGGGTAGATTATTTGGTTTCATCTTGGTGCAACTTGAATGAGGTCTTCTATTTTGGAGATTGTTCTTGTTCATCCATACTTATAGCTCAAGAACAACAAGAAGGAGTTCTTGTTGTGCCCATTTAATTTCCATATTAATGTGAGGAAATTTCTTCTTTTATATAAATGTCTTTATATTTGCATGCATGTTACATAGATCATTAAATACTAAATTAACAAGTAATTAAGTAACTAATTATAGGAGTCTAATTAAGGTCTATGGACTTTAAAAAACTAGCGCCTCACATGTACATAATAGTGAAAAACTCCTGTCTAAATACTACCAAATAGTGAAATATACTATGTTGACAATAAGAGAAACTGTAATACCCGCCATTTATAGGCCGTTGACCAACCGTTGACCTGGCGGGCCTCCTGTTGGGGTTGGGTCGGTGAACCTGCTACCTTATTGTTGGGCGTACTCGACCTAGTACATATCACTCGACCGAGTGTGCGACACTCCGTCGAGTGCAGCGTACTCGGCCGAGTGTGCGACACTCCGTCGAGTGCAGCGGACACGACCGAGTGTCCCCGATACACGGTCGAGTGCCCCAGATTTGAGCATGTTACATATTTAACACAGAGGTTGCAACGCTTATCATTTTATTTCGAAAATCATTTCTCATTCTTCCCAAAACATAAACCTAACTCTCCCTTTTCTTCCCCAACCTTACCTTCTTGTGTCTTATTAAATCTACCATCTAGTAGACCACCATGGGGGCGTGGCGGCAGGTTGAGATCTGAGATAAAGGGGATGTATAGTCTAGTCAAGTAAGTAACTACCCTCACAGTAGTTATTGAGATTAGTGACCATTGTTGTGATAGGAGTCGTACTATTGCTTGTAGGTTTGGGATGACAATCTTGTATGCTTGTATTGGACGGATGAAGGATGCGTGCGGAATTGCTACAAATAGGGTTTCCCTACTCAATACATTTGTATTTTGATTGATATCGTTGTGATTGATGATAGTTGTGATGTGAACTATGATGATTTGATTGTGATTGTGATTGTGATTGGATTTTGATTGTGATCGATGTTGGTGGTCCTTTACGGGAGACGGTTCCACACCCCGAGTTTTGGCTCTTAGGGGGATGTGCACATGAATAAGCCGGGTACGCTCGTTGCAATGAGCGGGGATTTTGAAGTGTAGTGTTGCGGTCTGGCATTGGCAAGAAATATGGTGTTCAGATCTGCAGACTGACATCGGTATGGGTTACCATTACGATAGGAACTCGGTTACCGGAGTTTGAGATGATACTGATCTTTTAGACAATTTGAAGTTAAATGTAGACTACATGGGATTTTCTCGGGTTTACGTCGTCATACACGTATTTTTATGCCTAAACTAAACTGAATCGGCAGATCACTGGTTCTACCTTGATATACTACTCTATTTAGCCTTCCAATAAATCTCTCACCTCACTTCATGATGAGTTTATAATTTTTCATTCATTTATGATGTATTGCAGGAAGAAGAAGAACAGTTAGATTTTCATGAGATGTTTTGTGTGTGTTTTTCATTTAATGATATTTTGAATAATTACAACCATTCCATATAGAGTACTACACTCAAACATGGTTTTTAAACAGTGGATACTAAGCTAAACAAATTAATGATTCTAAAAAAGCTATTGTAGACTTGGCAGTATCTATGGTATCACAAGTCTTAATCCTAGTCAGATGCTAAGTCTATTTTCTTTGTTTATATTGAGGATAGGCTTTCTACTTGATAGTTGACATTGACTGTCTTCTTGAGCATGTACCATTTAGACATTTATCCTCTTTACACTCCCCCTCAAGATGAGAGTGGAGACTTGGTTTAACTCCCATCTTGGACTGTAGATAATGATGTTGGGAGATATGGAAGGATTTGGTGAAGACATCTTCCACCTGCTCCTTGGTGTTGACGTAGCCGTTAGTAAGTAGACCTTATTGAATCTTTTTTTGTGATGACATGACAGTCTACCTCTATATGCTTAGTGCGTTCATGGTAGATTAGATTGGCTCCAATGGCCAAGGCTGCTTGATTATCACACTTGCGATGAGCAGGGCCTAGATGTTCTAAACCGAAGTCCTGAAGGAGCTGGAATAGCCAGGTGACTTCACAGGTGGTCATTGCCATTACCCTGTACTTAGCTTCAGCTGAGGATCTAGACACCACAATTTGCTTCTTAGATTTCCAGGATATATGAGAGTCCCCAAGAAGGATACAATAGCCTGTTGTAGATTTTCCAGTTAAAAGTGCAAGAATCCCAGTCTTAATCACAATACAATGAGTTGTACTACTGAATTGCTGGTAAATAGTATCCCTTGGCCAGGGGCAGATTTGAGATACCTGAGATCCCTCTTAGCTGCTTGCATATGATCAGATGGAGCTCGTAGAAATTGATTTATGAGTTGAACTAAAATGGCAATGACAAGTTTAGAAATAGTAAGATAGTTGAGTTTCCCACTAATTTACAGTAAATGTCAGGTTGTGACAGGAGGGTTCCTTTTCGTGGTTCCAGTATATAGCTGGGTTAAGTGGGACTGTTCACTCAGGGGCTCTCTTGTTCCTCCTTGGTCTTTCAGAAATGTTATTGGCCTCAAAAGGTCGTATAACTTCCTGGGACCTTTCACTGACTTGAGGTGTAGCAGGTATGTCATCCTACTTAATTAATTCCTCTACATGTGTAGCATGATCTAAGAAGTATGTGGCACCCTGCACAAGAGAGGAAGGTTGATGTTGATATTAGCCTCAGTGTATGCAGGGAATGAACCGAGCAAAGTTTTTGATCTTGCAAGGAAACACTTTTTCAAAGAAACTTTACATCTCTGGACAAAAATAATCTATTTAAAAATGTCATAGACAAGTAACCTTTTTGACAATAGCATACAATCTCTAATTGGATTGTATGCCATATTCAAATAGCCAAACACCCTCATCATCTCTAATTGGGTGATTTGTTGAATACCAGTTCATAGGGTGTTTTTTTTCTAAAAGAGGAGTGCGTAATCTGTTGATAAGGAAAGTTGCAGTGAGGACACAGTCCTCCCTAAAAGTTAATCGCAATCCTAAACTAAGCATAATAGCTCTACTGATTTCAAGCAAATGCTTGTGCTTTCTCTTTAAGACCCCATTTTGTTGGGGTCTGTCAACACAAGAGGTTTGTTGACATATTCCTTTGGACATGAAGAATTGTTTACTGTCTCCCTCCGTGAATTCAAGAGCATTATAAATCCTGAGGATTTTGATAGTCTTACTGAATTGATTTCTTACAAATTTGTATAATTGCATAGACAGTTGAGGGACTTCAGATTTATGCCTCATAATATACACCCAAGTGGTTGTACTGTGATTAATAATTAGAGTTAGAAATTATTTGTGTTTATTCATAGTTTCCTTTCTATAAGGTCCCCAAACATCAACATGAACCAAGTCAAAAATCTCAATTGCTTTGTCATTTATGATAGGGTAGGGTGACTTAGTTTGTTTTGCCCTAGAGCAAGTGTTGCTGATTCACTTTGAGGATTGTTGTAACCGTTGAGAAATATTTTGTATAAGTTTCAGTATGTTGTCAGAAGCATGACCCAATCTTAGCCGCCAAAGATCAGAGTGCTTTTCATTGAAATTTGGCAAAATATAACATAGATTACCAGGTGCATTACAAGGCTTGAAAATTTTGCCACCTGATTATGTCCCTTGACTTGTAGGACTCCTAGAAATATTAGCATTACACAGACCCGGATACTTGCTCCTGGTAGAAAGACTAACTATTTTAGAGATAGGTTGTTTTCTATTATTTAATAGATAGTAGACACCCTTGTCTTATCTTCCAATCCCCTTAGCCTTCTTGGTAAGAGAGTCCTATATAATACACAGCTTGGCATAAAATATCACATAACAATGCTCATCTTGTGTTAGTTTTTGGACAAACAACAAATTAAGTTTAAATTCATGAAAAAACAGAAATTTTTTTAAGGTGATATCATTTTCAAATGTGTATGTTCCTATATGTGAGACAACAGCAGTTTCACCATTAGGTAGATTTATTTTATGCTTATCTTTCAACTCCCTTATATTTTCTAGAGTGGTTAAGTCAAATACCATATGGTTAAATGCTCCCGAGTCTATTATCCACTCTTTAGGGGTATGAGAAGCATAATTGCAGTTTAGATAGGCCATACCTGTTGTAACAACCCGAAAAATACCAATTTTTCTAGTAAAAATATTTACTAACACTTTTCAGTAGAACTTAAGTTTTTTAAAATAGAAATTTTTGTTCCGAGTCTTATTTTGAAATTCCGCGTTCGTATTTGGAATTTTTGAGGGATTTCATGAAAAGACCGTTTTTAGTCATCTTTGACTTTTCTTGACTTTTTAGTCGTCCTTTGACTTTTCTTGACTTTTTAAAAGTCGTCATGACTTTTCTTTGACATTTAGAGTCGTCCTAAACTTTTCTTTTGTTCTTGACTTTTTAAGTCTCTTCGACTTTTTCTGTTTTTTTTCTTCCGACCTTTGCAGTCAACTTTTATTTCCGTTGACTTTTTCCCGCTCGCCTCATAAGTTTTGAAGACCGAAATTTTATTTAAAAAATAATATTTTTGATTGATTTTTATTTAGATGATTAAGATTTCATCATATTTAATATAATTTATTTTGAATTTATTATTCGTATTTAAAGAATACTTTGTTACGGTTTAACACTCGGAATCATTTACAACTATTCCCGACTCATCGTAAATCCCGTAACAAACTCGAAACTCGACTTTGGCAGGAGTCACGCGCCCATGTCATCGTTTTCCACTCACTTGAGATATTTTAATTCTTTCGATTAAACTAATACAAATATCTTAGATATTTGTTACTTTATCGATCCGTCAACGGAGATTTCGCAAATCGTTTACAAAACAGACCCGGCAAGCCCCTAACCCACACGGCTCTCCTCTCTTTTCCTCTCCTCTCTTAGACCTTGATATTTCATTACTTTTGATTACAATATCATAATATCTAGATATTATTTCACTTTATCGATCAGTTAACGAAAATTACGCAAAACGCTCGAAATCAGATCCATCTTCTCACCATTCCACACGGCTCCTAAGTCCTCTAATAGGACTAGATATTTGTCTTTCTTTTGATTATTAATAGCATAATATCTTGATATTTAGTTTAATTAACTTTATCGTTAATTATATTCAAGCGTTTACCGTAAAATAATTATTAAACGCGAGTCAATTACGTAACAACAATTTCAAAACCCGACATCCCTTTTGCCTATAATTACACGGCTCCCTCACCCTTCACTACTCACTAACAACTTTTCATTTTTCAACAAATCAAATTAAGATCAAAATATCACTTTCTTTAATCGTTCTTGAGCGTTCTTCGCGTTCTTCATCCGTTCTTCATCGTTCTTGAGCAAAACCTTCATAAAACCTTCATTTCTTAATTAACTCCGTCCTAACTTATATTTCTAGGATCTCCTCTTCGCTCCTCATCTTCACGTACGGTTTTATTTCAATTCCGACAAAATCGTTTTCAACACTTTAATTATGGAAAATCATATTTTTGTTCTAATAATGTTTTCCTTGTTATTTCTTATAGGGGAAGATTTTGAAGACGCGTTTGGAGACTCGTATATTTTGGGTGAAGATTAGTAGGAGGGATTCTTGGTTTATACTTCTTATTTTGATGCTAATTGTCTTGTCTAGCTAAGGTAACGATTCCGAGTTACTCGACGGATATATGTTACATAGCTTTTGTTTTCTTTAGTTTTTGGTTCATCTTTAGTTTTTTGTTCATATTATTATTTTTATGATTTTTAGTTAGTAACATGATAGGTTGTTAATTTTATTATGTTGTAGGAATTTATAAATATGTTGGTGTTCTTGTTATATTTTTATGATTTCTTCATGATGATGATTTTTGTATGTTGGATGGTTAAATTGGTTGTTAAAATGGGTGTTGTTAATTAAAAACATGTTAGAATTAATTTGGAAAAAGGGGTGGTTGTTTTGGTGGTGGCCGGAAATGGTGGGGCTGTGAACCGGACCCAAAACCAGCCGGTTCAGGCCGGTTCAGGCCCGGTCCAGGCCGGTCTGGGCTGGTTCATGGTGGGTCCGGGTTTTGGTCTTTGGGTTGTGTCGATGTTTGATTGTTATATGGTTGTTTTGACGGGTTTTAATTATGTTAAGCATGCGGGAAATAATTAAGAAACGGTTTTTGTAAAAAATGTAAAATCTGCCAAAACAGCCCATTTAGGCCCGTGGGCCCAGTCCAGGCCCATGTGGGGTCCGGCCCAACTCAGCCCGTGGGTCCCACTTTGGGACTTGTGACGGTTTTTGAGTTATCGTCATTTTTATCGCGTTTTGTAATAATTAGCAAGCGAGAAATATTAATAAGTAAAATATTTAATTAAAAAGGTTTTTTCATTAAATTATTATTTCTCACATGTTAGAAATTATAAGACGAGATCGTAGTTTAAATTTATATCCTTTAAGTCAAGCGGGTTTTTGTATGATTTAACAATGCACATGTTAGAAGTTAATAAAATAACATGTAATGGATATGTTGACTTTTATGGTTAAGTCTATGTGATAAAGACTCTGTTTCTAGCCGGTTTGACCAAACGGGTTTGATCAAACTAAGATCTAGTCAGCCCCGTTTTGACTGATGACCCGTCGCGGGACTTGGGTCGGGGATTTGTCTTCAAGTAAGGTTTTATTTAATTATTGAATTAGCCTTAGTAGATATGAGGCGATATGATATTTGAATATGATATATATGCAATTAGTCACATGATAAGATGTTTTTCGCGTGACTGTTTGATTATATGGTTGGTGTCGTGTTGACTAAGTACCCATATAGAATTATGAGTATATGGCGTCTTGACCATTCTAATTCTAAATGAGTAGCTTGGACCATGACATTGATAGGCGTTACTATCTTTAACGAGTATATAGTTCACTGCTTGATAGCTTTTGTGTCAC
>JAIUZE010020613.1:0-12013 GCA_022085475.1 Heliosperma pusillum
CTAAATTCGACTCGGAACATAAAATTATAAATTAAAACTTAAATTTGCTGAAAAGATTTCGTAAAATATTTCTACTAGAAAAATAGGGTACATTTCCGGGTGTTACAATCACCCCTCCTTTTTAAAAAGTTTCGTCCTCGAAACTTGAGAGTAGAAAACAAAAGTATCAAGGACAAGATTCGGTTTTCAAAATTAATACGAAAACTTTTATAAGCGAAAACATTTATGAAATGATGTTCTTCTCGAAACGGTTTAAGGGAATTTTTCATAAGTGCTAAACTTTACTTACGGATCTCAAGAGTGCCCGTCGCGAACGAGAACTCTAATTATCCAGATCAAATCAATGTCGAAATAGTGAAATCGAAAATCAAACAAGTGTTAGTAAGTGCATGACTAGTTATCAGACGTCTCCAATAACAAGTGCAAACATCCAACCAAACACACAATCCAAAAATAAAAGGGAAAGAAATCTATTTTCTCCAAGAAGAGGATATAAAGTCCTTCTCTAGACTATCTTGAAAAGTTAAAAATTTAGAATTACGATACGGAGATTTGAAGGTTTTCTCAAAGGAAAATCAAAATAAGAAGACATTACACGAACTTAGAGCGAACTCGAACATCGACATCACAAATCGCGATGCCAAGAGGTACGTCCAACGAGCAAAAAGGACCAAAAAGGGGAAGGATTGAAGAGTAGCGGATTGAGTAAGGATCAATTTGAGGGAAAAGAGAGGAATGAACCACAATACTATGCTCCACCAAAACTCTAATTGGAAACCACCATCAAAATATTTATATTTATGGAAACAAGACCGCTAACAACCACAAGGTAGAAGAGACTTACCATGAAATCCTTCGATCCATTTTATTCCAAAACTCATTATCCTAAATTATTAACAATGAACTTTCTCATCTTCAAAAGTTAAATCACAAACCTCCAAAGAGATTAGTCACAAAATGTCATTTCACTTAACTTTTGCCAATCATAGGGCAATGCGACCGTAAATCAATTTATTTAGCCCTTCCAAACTCTCAATACATCGGTTTTCGCTCATGACAATATTCCTTAAGTTGTGTCATCCAATCCAAATTCCACAAAGTATTTATTCCCGTTAGGGTCCAACATTTAAAGACAACAATTTTTTTTTCCAAGTAACATTTAAAGAACCACTAAAATTCTTAACCACAACTACCAACTATCATTATGCTTATTTCGATCCTCAAAAATGATATTGCAACAACAAGCTTTCATAGTCTAAAACCACTAGGAGAGTTTCATCCTAAGCTTATCCGCAATTCCTTATAATCATCTAAACATGGAACTTGCTTAATAGGACGGTAGGTACCATATTGGAAACTTCTTCAAAACACACCTACTAATCCTTACGTTAGCTATTAAGAAAACTACCTCTCAAGAGAGTAGGGATAAATGAACATGATACAAGGAACATTAGGAAGCGTCATTAAAGACTACGATAAGATGAAAAAGGCGAAGGCGAAAAAAGGAAAACGAGGTTGAGGAAGAGACAAAGCAGATAGTAGAGTTATGAAGATATCTGAGTAAGAAAGAAAGTACGAGCTTGTAATTTCTTAAAGATCAATCTTGACAAAAACATTCAAGAATGGAAATGAAAAGGGTCAATGGCACGGGTAAAGATTTAAGGTTTAATTCCACAAAATTTCTCCTTTCAGGCTTAGGGTGATAGTAAAGCAACTCATCCCAAACAAATGTCTCTTACAAGGGACCATCGTACAACAATCATCAAAGTAAGGTACACCTAGATCTACCAAATCGATAACAACCCAATTCATCCGTCCTTTCATATAACACGGATTCCCAATTGCGGAATTGCAACTCAAGCATAGTAACATTCCTTTAGCTCAAATATTCAATACAACCTCAAAGGTTTCTTTAACTGAAGGACTAACAAATACTCTCTTATACTCGGTCATTTTCGAGTCTATAGCCCACGAGTTCATTATTAACAAAGTACAACCTCAAGTCAAACATCATCATTAACATCCCAAGGTATTTCCATCCTAGCTCACATTATCGAATCTCGCTCATATCTATAATCCTCAAGCAATATGATTCAACTTACAACGAAACCTTACTACTTCAAACAAGTCTCCGATACCATAAGATAAGATCATATCTTTAAATCCAAGAACTATAGCCAAATGCTTTTCCACCAAGCCTATACTCACAAACACACAATCGGAAACCACCAGACATCACTTAAATCTCAAAAGTATTTCGCACTTCAAGATATCATTCTAAACCTCTTATTTACCCCAATTAGACGTATCATAAGCATGGTCTTCAAAACAATACTAAACTTCTAAGTCCAAAAGACTAAAGTACTAATGAGTTAAGAAGTCATAACAAAATCATTCAACTTTACACCATCAAATACCACGAAATATTCACACATGAGTCGTGGCAAACACCAAGCACTAAAATCATCAAACTTATCTTACTACCATTCCTTAGAGTTACAACCAATCATCAATATAGGGTGAATTTAGATCTACACCATTTTCCTCAAATCACAAATTCCTTCTAACAAACACTAATATTCTACAAAATTCAAAGTTCTTCCGATCCAGTACAATATACCACAAACAAAAGGGTATGACATCCATAAAAATGTTACATGAGGAAGGTAAGGATACCAATGGTAAGATGGAGGAACTATCAAAAGTAACTTCCAAGGGGAAAAAAAAAATTAGATGATGAAGAAGAACTTAGATAGAAGGAAGAGAGCATAATACAATAAGGACGAGAGAAATCATAGATGAGGAAGAAATACACTTCAATTTGGCTTGACAATCTTTAAATCCTCGGTAGAGGATATTTTTTTTCTAGGTAACACAATTATCCACCTTAAGACGGTAGATATAAATAAACATAACATCACTCAAAACAATCAACAAACAAGTTAGATCCTAACAAACATCAAGTACACCAAGACTACCACCTTAGGTCCTTAAGTCTACCCATCTCTCATTTATTATTTCAAGGCCAAGTAGTTTAAGTTTAGGGTTCACGTGTGTGCGTCGGGAGCGATAAAGCTCTGATACCAACTGTGACAACCCTCGCGAATGCGGAAATATAAAACATACAAGCATGATGAAATTACCCCGTCTAGACGAAATTACCCCATCTAACATAGTTGGTCAAGATGAAATTACCCCGTCTAGTCGGAAATACGGTATTTTAAAAACTTTTATACATGCGAGAAAGATAAAACGAGGAGTGTCAAAATATTACAAACTAAATAAAAATACCACAAGAGACGTAGTCTCTCAAAGTGTTAACAAAAGACGAAGTGTTTAGCAAACTAGCTAAACAACGTCTAGAGGTGTTTCATCCAGGGACAACGCCCGCTAGCTCCCACCCGAACCCAAAATAGCATAAGCAAAAAGCCATCCATGCAAGCAACCTGTTCATTCATGAAAAACATGAACGCCACAATCAGTGGGGAGTAACTCCGGGTTCTCCCAGCCATATCACATTAAACGGACATAGAAGGAAATACAAAAGTAAAATCATGCATATATAGATATACATGTGAGATACGATAAGGATAGATAGGCAATTCGATATCTAATGATAGAGCATATGAAGTACAGTTTCAAATCATCATGTTATATACAAAGACTCTGGAAGACACTCTTATGCACCGAACGCCACTAGGGCTTGCACTCACCGTTAGCGGTATAAGTTTGATAAGATTGAGACTCGACAAACAAACCATGCCAAGTCATGCGATGATCACAATAACCCAACATATTATCATCCATTCACGAACCAAGACATTGACGGTGTCCAATCATGCAATGACCATGAATCATATCATGAAATCACGCATTCAAAGACGACGGTGCCCAATCATGCAATGACCATGAATAATATCATGAAATCACGCATTCAAAGACGACGACACGACGACATCTCTCACGGTACATGAAACGCACTAGCACCGTGTACATGGCAAGTATGATTAACAGGCATCCACAGGAAAGCCTTCCCTGAACGCATACCTATTCATATCCATTTTCCTATATGTAGACTAATTTCCTCCTGGTAGAACGATAATTAACTTAAACCCTCCTAATTCCTAAAACCTGGCCAGATTCTCGGAATCACATTTCCGATTCGACATGCGATGACGTTTCCATCCAAGACTCGGTCTACAAGGAAAACGCCGAGTACCCCCCCCAAATTCGGTAAATCAATCACGAAAGAGGCGGAAAAGAGCTCAAGCCTCATAACAACAAGCGGTACGCTACATGCAAATAACCCCACCTCGCAAGTAACACAACTTTGAAACGCCGGGTCGATCACGCAATTCCGTTCAACTCCTCCACAATGTCGTCGTATGCCCACTAACACCTGCATTTACAGCAGTAGGTTACCTCCTCGTTCCGACATTCCCAGACTTACGAATGGGAATATCCAAGGGAATGAGAGTCAAAGCACAGCAAATAGGCTCAAAAACCGTATCATTTGTAAAACCCAACTACTCAAAGGGGAACATATCCAAAAACCGTCACAAACATGAGAATATGGCCATTATATAAATGTAAATAGGATAAACATGAATCAATACATGATACATAAGCATTAGAACAAGTTTATGAAGCATAATGAATAAGAAACATAGATACCTCTCCAAAACAACAAGTTTGGAAACTAACTAAAACAAGGGTCCACTTTAAACTGTCATCACTAGATTTCTAGATATGAAAATTCAGAAATTCCAAGTCGAGGTGATAGCTTATCCTCTTACGGTTCCAACGAATGGTCACAAGCCCAAAACAAGCAATTAACGAAGGAGATATGATCATTTTACAAAAAAGGGTCAATGCAGTGAAACTGCACGAGTCCACCCGAGAACAACAACACCATTTCTATCATTTCCAATTTTCATAATTCACTTCTATCAACTAACAACAATCAATATTCATCATCAAAAATCATCAAATAACAACAATCATCATCCATAACATAATTCCTAAACTTACTAATCGTAATCTAATACGAATTCTAGCATATAAAGCATGTAAAACACGTAAATGATATCGAGTAACCCTTCACCGTTACCTTTTCGCGGCTTTAATCGATTTATAAACCTTCCTAGTCTCCACCTACATACAATTAGATAATAAAAGATGAATATCATTCACCTTGAGAAAGACGGATAATTTAAAAAGCGAGAAAGACGGTAATTTTATTACCAATACGGATAGAGGAAGCTAAGAGGGGAAGAATAAGACGAACTTACGCGAATTTGAGCGAGAAATGAAGGAGTTATGAAGATTCTAAGCTTGGATGATTATGGAGGCTAGGTTTTGATGGTTTGATGAGGAAGAAAGAGTAAGTGGAAATGAATGAAGGATTTAGGGTTTGAGGGAGTATATGAAGGAAAAAGTCAACGAAAGTCAAAGACGGCTCAAAAGTCAAGAAAAGTCAAAGACGGCTCAAAAGTCAAGAAAAGTCAAAGACGGCTCAAAAGTCAAGAAAAGTCAAAGACGGCTCAAAATGGAATTCACATGAAATCTCGCGGAAATTCCAAATACGAACTCGGAAATTCTAAATTCGACTCGGAACATTAAATTCCAAATTAAAACTAAATTTCACTGAAAAGTATCCGTAAAATATTTTCACTATAAAAATAGGGTACATTTCCGGGTGTTACATTTATCGTGTATGGTTCAGGGAAATGTTTATCCCGTGGACGTGTTTTGATCATTCTTGCTATGTATATGGTGCTAGTGTGTGTCATTAATCGTGAGAGATTATGTTACCATATTCGTA
Source organism: Heliosperma pusillum (assembly GCA_022085475.1). NCBI lineage: Eukaryota > Viridiplantae > Streptophyta > Magnoliopsida > Caryophyllales > Caryophyllaceae > Heliosperma > Heliosperma pusillum. Next base: position 5,825 of record JAIUZE010020613.1, read on the forward strand.
TGTTCGGAAGGATGTTTATATGTTAATTATTTGTGACCGTTGGATGACTTGGCGTGGTTTATATGTCGAGTCTCTATCTTATCAAGTGTATGCCACTAACGGTGAGATGTAAGCCCTAGTGAGTATATAGTTGCCTAAGGGTGTCTTCCCCGAGTTTGTCTATAATATGCTTATAGTTTTGTACTTCATGCGCCTATATCTTAATATATTGAAATGCTTATTTGTACTTCTCGTAATTCACACACACACACACACACACACACACACACACACACACACACACACACACACACACACACACACACACACACACACACACACACACATATATATATATATATATGTGTGTGTATGCTTCTACTTGTCTATTACCGTTTAAGTATGTTAATTGTGATATGGCTGGGAGAACCCAGAGTTACTCCCCACTGACTGTGGCGTTCATGTTTCATGAATGTACAAGTTGCTTGGCTGGATCTTTGCTTGTTTTTGGGTTCGGGTGTGAGCTAGTGAGCGTTGGACTTGACGATTCACCCATAGACGTTCTTATCTAGTTTACTAAACAACTTTTATGTTTGATAACGTTTTGAGAGACTACGTCTCTTTGTAGTATGTTATACTTTAGTTGGTACGTAATTGACATTCCTGGTACTTTTCCTTTGGCATGTAAAAAGTTTCAAAAATATCGTATTTTCCGCTATATAAATTGCATGCTTGTTATGTTTTATTTCTGCTATCGCGAGGGTTGTCACAGTTGGTATCAGAGCCTATGACGCTCCCGACGCACACATGTGAACCCTAAACTTAAATTATAACTTGACCTTAAAGTAATGAATGAGAGATGGGTAGACTTAAGGACCTAAGGTGATAGTCTTTAGTGCGCTTGATGATTGTTATGCTCTAACTTGTTTGTTGATTGTGGTAAGTGATGTTATGTTTCCTTGGATCTACTATACCAATAAGGACCATGTATTGACTAGAAGGAGTATCTTTGGCCGAAGATTGAAGATCGACGAGCCTATTTGAAGTGTACTTCTCCCTCATTAATGATCTCTCCTGCCTTTAGTGTACCTTTTCCCCTTTCTTCTATCTAGGTGCTTCTTTCTCTTCCAACTTGTTTGCCTCTTGGAAATTACTCTTGATAGTTTCCTCCATCTTACCATTGGTATCCTTACCTTCCTCATGTAACATTTTTGTGGATGCCATACCCATTTATTTGTAGTATATAAACCTTGGTCGGAAGAATTTTGGACCTTGTGGAATCTTAGTGTTGATTAGAATGAATTTGGGATTTGAGGAAAATGGTGTAGATCTAAGTTCACCCCATAGTGGTGAGAGTTTGTATCCTTGAGAAGAGTATGGTAAGATATGTTTGATGATTTTAGTGTATAAATGCTTGCCATGACTTGTGTGTCGATATTTCATGGTATTCGATGGTGTAAGGTTGAATGAGTTGACTAGGACCTTTAAGCCTGTTGGTGACTCAATCTTCCGGACTTAGCAGTTTGATAATATTGGGATTGCCTCGTGGATCATGTCTATGTTGGAATTTAGTAGAAGTGAGAAGCTTCGAATGATTTCTGGAGGTGGAAAATGCATTTGGGGTAAGTGATGTCATATAGTGCTATTGTGAGATTTTGGTACAGGCTTCATGGAAAATCATTTGGCTCTAGTTCTTAGGTTCAAGGTTGTGACTTTGACTGATGGTATCAAAGACTCGTTTGAAGTAGTAAGGTTTTGTTGTAAGTTGAACCATATTACTTGAGGATTATAGATATGAGTGAGACTCGATGATGTGAGCTATGATGGAAATACCTTGGGACGTTAATGATGATGTTTGACTTGATGTTGTACTTTGATAATAATGAGCTCGTGGGCTATATGAGTTGAAAATGACCGAGTATAAGGGAATATTTGTTAATCCTTCGGCTAAAGAAACATTTGAGGTTGTGTTGAATATTAGAGCTAGAGGAATGTTATTAGTTTTAGTTGCAATTCTGCTTTTGGGAATCCATGTTATGTGAAAGGGTTGATAAATTGGAAAATAATCGATTTGTCGATGTTAGGTGTAGCTTATTTTGATGACTTGTGGTAAGGTGGCCCCTTATGAGAGCCGTTTGTTTGAGAAATAAATTTTTTTGCTATCGCCCTAAGTTTGATAGGAGAAATATTGTGGTTCAAGCCTTATACCGTTACTCGTACCATTATCCCTTTCCATTTCCTTTCATGCAAGTTCCTACTAAGCCTAATCCCTAGGAAAATGTTTTCTCTTATCTTTTCCTTTGTTTGGCTATCTTCATAGCTATATCTATCCAATTTCTAGCTTTTGGCTCCCTACCTCTAGCGTTCCTCTAATTTTCGTCCCATCTTATCGCGTTCGTATTTCCCTCGAAATTTTCTATCGTTTCCAGTTTCATGGTGACATTGTCTTTCCTCTGGTGAGATAATTGGGTTGTTAGCTAGCTTCGTGTTGATTTTGACCATGAATAGGATTTGGAGTTAAAAATTAGGATGAATCTGTTGGTGGTATTGTACTCTCTTGGTGGCTTCATTTTTTTTTAGCTTGATATTGTAGTGCTATTTTGGAAATCGAGTTGAACGTGATAATAGTTCGTTGTTGTTGGGTATTATAACGGTTGCTTGGGATATCACTTGGGAATTCGATGTCTCTAATTGGTGGATTCTAAAAGAGACTTTGCTTTAGGGTAATTAAGCCGGTAACCAAAGTTTGAGGAGTATTGTCATAAGTGAAAATCGATTCATTTTGAGTTTTAGATGAACTAGATGATTTGAATGGTTGTCTGATTGCCAAGTGATTGGCCATTTGTGGTTTGGAATTAGTAATTTTTTTATTCTTAAGGAATCATAGTTTGAGATTGAGAAATGTTCGTTGCAAGCTCTGGATAGTGAGTGCTCAGTTGTTATGGATTATAGAGTTAGAATGGTGAACCCATTTATCTTGAGGATTAGTAACCACCATAGTTTGCTAATGTGACTATTTATATTTGAGGCTTCGAGCCTAGTAATGATCGAAGTATGTAAGCCCTAGTCAGTATATAGTTGCCTAAGGGTGTCTTCCCCGAGTTTGTCTATAATCTGATGCTTATAGTTTTGTACGTCATGCGTCTATATCTTAATATATTGAAATGCTTATTTGTACTTCTCGTAATTCACACACAAACACACACACACACACACACACACACACACACACACACACACACACACACACACACACACACACACACACACACACACACACACACACACACACACGCACACACACACACACACGCACACACACACACACACACATATATATATAGAAATAGGTTCTTGTGAGTCTAGTGTGTTATGGTGAGTTGGTACTCACAAATCTGAACCATTGAATCAGAAAAAATCAAGGGCGCAGATCTAATTCACCCACGTCAGCCTTAAAACATCTTCTCCTCCTTTAATTTCTATTTCTCTCTCCTCTTACCCAAATCTGAAACTCGAGCTTCACAAATACTAAGCTCATCACCCTCGGAAATTGAGTAAACTTGCAACCACCATGAATTGCCATGGCACTAAACTCGACACGAGCCAAAACAATTCCCAGTAACCCACGCTTCGCAAAAACCAGCGTCCACAACTCATAGTCGGGAAATCTTCTCTCCGCTCCTTCGCTGTCACCAATGAGGCAATGAGCATCGTTGCGGTGCTGAAGCCAAACCATCAGCTCATCCAAGTGCCGAAGCCACCACAATTCACCAATTCACTACCATTATTTGAATTAAAAAAAAAATCACATGAATCTCTTCTGCCATGCTCCGACACAAACACATGTACATGATCGTGCTCCCTTCTTTGCGTTGCTTGTGTTTTCGTGGATAAAGGGTGTGACTTTCAGCCATAATTTTAGTCAGTTTAGTCTTCATTTAGTGACAGATGTTGTGGTCGACCGATTAATGTGAAGGCAGGAGGGAAGGAACAGAGGAGCGGAGGTCGAGGTGGTTGATAGCACAAGTTATCGGTCGATGGTAAGTGGTACTGTATTTATGGTGGTGTCTAAAGCATGTTTAACACTGACGATAACAATGGAGGTATTAGTTTTGAATTTGTTAATGGTTGTTGAACTTTGATGATGATACTGGTAGAATGCAGAAATGGCAAGTGGTTTTGTGTGTTACTTTTTCTTCTTGGTTTAAAAAAAGTTTGTACTTAATGTCATTTTTTTTGTCATTTATAAGCAAGTATTGTGACTTACACTCAATTACTAATGAGAAAATTGTACACTGTACCTAGCATTTCCACAATCAAGTTGGAGCTTGTGATTTTAAACATTGTTTTTGTAAGGATCACTTAGTTATTTTAGAGCTTATCGCTTAGTATTATTGTAGCGTTATTTTAGTGTTAATGTAGCGTTATTGTAGTGTTAATGCAGGGTGAATGTAGTGTTACTCAACTGCTAAGTTTCTCGACTATGGTAGCCTAGTGTTATTGTAATGTTATTGTTATGTTAGTGTAGTGTTATTGTGGCGTTACCGTATTGTTATTACTGTGTTACTTTATTAGTGTTATTGTGGTGTTAGTGTATTGTTATAACTATGTTAGTGTAGTGTTATTGTGGTGTTACCGTATTGTTATAAATGTGTTATTGTTGTGTTAGTGTAGTGTTATTGTGGTGTTACCGTATTGTTGTTACTGTGTTACTGTAGTGTTATTGTGGTGTTAGTGTTTTGTTATACCTGTGTTATTGTTGGATTAGCTTTGTCGTTTTAATTTTACATTAACGATTTTAATATATTCCATATTTTAGAAGAAATGCGGAGCATTTGTCATTACTTGAGGTTCACTCTCTAAGAGAAACTAGCAAAATCCAAAATATACTTTCAAATTAAGTAAAATACAAGTCGGCCCGTTAAAATTTTAAACATTTTTACTTATTATTTACGCCTTTAACCCTCCAAGGACTATACAAGTAACCGTTTATATTGCCATGGAGAGATGACAATCATTCTTTTCTTGTTAAAACTAATTAGTATTGTTGTTTGAATTCGTTGTTTGAAATTATGATCGGTCAAAGTTATTTCACGGATAAACTTTGACTGACTAGAATTCCCGGGTACAATTTTTGAAAATGATAGATATTTTTTCAAACCAAAGATCTCGTAAAGATGTAGGATATTAATTTTTTTTATCATTTTCTGAAATTATAGCTAAGAGTTATAGCTAGTCAAAGTTTTTTCTCTAAAGAAGGGTACAAATGAGAAAATGAAAAAGTTGAGAGCTACAAATGAGAATATCCCAAATAAGTATACATCGATTTACTATTTTTCCATATTAAATGTACTTTTTACATTTAATAGAGTATGAATAATTTTGAAAAAGAAGTTCTTTTATAGGTTAAAAATACGGTAATATAAGAATAACACATGAGTAACATATAAATAACAATGGGTAACCTAGGATAACAATAATGAAGTAATAGCAATGAATTATCAAGGATAACACTAAAAAACAACGCGGTAACACAAAATCAACGAAATAACAACACGGTAACACAAGAATAACACTGGAGTAATACATGAGTAACCAGTACCACAAGGTAACATCAGAGTAACATTTGAGTAAAACACAAGAATAACAACACAGTAACACAAGAATAACAATACAGTAACACAAGAATAACACCGACATCGTAGTAAAAATACGGTAACACAAGAGGTATTAAGGAGTAATTAAAACATGGAATCACAAGAATAACAGAGAGTAACAACACCGTAACACAAGAGTAACACCGGAGTAACAACATGTTAACACAAAATAGCACCGATGTAATACAAGAGTAATAAAAGCACGGAAACACAATAATTACACGGAGTAACAACACAGTAACATAAGAATAACACCAGAGTAACAACACACTAACACAAGAATAACACCAGAATAACAACACGGTAACACAAGAATAACATCAGAGTAACAACATGGTAACACAAAAATAACACCGACACCGGAGTAACAACACGGTAATACTTGTATATTGTGAGAGGGGCACTATCCGTCTTCAGCTTGTGACGGATAATGCCTATCTTTAGTGAGACGAGTAGATAATTAATTGGGTACATGATTTAATTTCTTATGATTGATGAAATGCAAAGTCCTCTAGTTTAAATTGGTAGTTGGTTAAATGTGATTTATCATTGA
>JAIUZE010020617.1:0-11053 GCA_022085475.1 Heliosperma pusillum
TTCAGATGTTTGGAATCCATTAAAATAAATTTAATTGCAGAGGGAAAATAAATAAAAAATAAAAGGATAAAACGGATCAGACTCCTTGCTGTAAAGCAATCAAGAGCACGAGGCTCTGATGCCAATTGTAGAGTCTATTGATCGAATACGAAAGATGGGGGGGGGGGGGGGAATTGAGTATTAAAAACTAGCCCCACTTTTTCGATTTATATGATATGTAATTAATTATTTGATCTTATGAATTAAAATCAACTAATTAATTAATCAAAGTAAGCACAAGTAACGAAATAACGAAAAGTAAAGAGAGTAGAGAGAGGCACACGGATTTTTGAAGTGGTTCAGTTTCACACGTTGAAACCTACTTCCACTATTCTCGATTAATAATTCTTAGTACCTTTCTACGGATTACAAAAATTATCAACCCACTCGTATAATCAACACTATGATTATAACTCAAGGTGAGTACGCTAAAGACTCTATACTATCTTACGCTTAATAAGAAAGTACAATATAACTCACACAAATTCCCGTTAAAGATTTGTAAGCTTATAATGATGTACTATTATCCAATAACGTATTTCACTCAAGCGATTGATAATAATTGATGCACGACTCTTTTGAAAACAAACTCTAAAAATAATAAATATTTTGCTCAAAGGTTTGCTTTAAAACGATTTTGGAAAATCAACACTAATAGTAGATGTGCCGTGATGTTCTTGTGTGTATTTCGTGTATTTCACAATTTGGATATGAAGGAGTATTTATAGTAATAGAAGTATAGTAAATCTAAAACCCTAACTTAATATTTAAGAAAGATATTTATCTTTAATATCATAAAATAATATTTGCTTATCTTTTAGAAATATCTTTATCTCAAAATATTATTTGGTTTATCTTATAGAAATATATTTATCTTTAATATCTCAAAATATTGTTGTAAAGATATAGGAGAATCCTTGATTAGGTAAACAAGGGAAACAACCTAAGGAGGCCGAAATACCCTAGCTCACGAAACCCTAGGAGGCACGCAACCCTAGGTGGCACAAACCTAGGTTTCCACGAAACCCTAGGTGGCTCAAACACTAGGTGGGCTAATTAGGTTAACAACAAATTGAGATAGAATATATTAGAAACCCTAGGTAGCATGACAACCCATAAGTTGTATTACTAACCAATAGAATCTCATAGACATATTCTCTATTAAAACTTTTGATAAATATAAAGAATATTCTTTCACTTTTGAAAACATTTAAAATATTTTATTTCCAAAATCATGCATCAACATTTATCATTCAAAGTCATAGGCTAAAGCTATAACTTTGAACATAAAATCTCTCGAATGAAATAGTTACCGAATGACGACCTATACTATCTAATCTTCACAAAGATCTTCAGTATACGGATCATCTCTTCATCTTGATCACCAAGACCCTCCATCTTGAGTCTTGTGCTATTTGATATAGAATTTGCTTGAAGCGATTTTCTTTAAAGTTATGACTGGTAGCTATAACTTCCATGTTAACTTCCAAAGTTATTCCTGAAGTTGTTATAACGTTGTCTCACAATCTTTGTCAAAGTTATGCCTAACTTTGATCTTTCTTCTCAAAATTGTTGCTAGCTATAATAAGACTAAAGCACACAATTACACGCATATGATATATCGAGTAAAACATATTATCACGTAAACACATGTCATTATCAAAACTATGAAATTGGTCCAACAAATTCCTCCTTTTTGATGATGACAAGTCTCTTATGATTTTCTCCTAACGTAGTGACTAAGTATGGTTCCCCTTCAACAAAGCACTCCAAAGTTATAACAACTTTGATCGCAAGAACATGACAACTTAGCCAAAGTTATAACTTGAAAGACTTTAAGAGATAACGAGTCTTGACAAGGAGCAAGCTTAAGCAAAGACTCAAATCATATCATTTCTTCCCCCTCTTGGCATCATTGAAAAGACAAGGACAAGGACATAAAATGACTAGAATAACACACGTCAAGGCAAGAAATAGATATGCAAAATACGCAATATAAAACGATATATAACAAGCAAAATCAAGTGCAAATGTTAATTAAGAACTACAAACCACAAGAGATATTGTTAGTTGCCATTTAGGCCGAATTAGGATAGAGTTTAACAAGCCAAAATGGGCCGAATTGGGAAAGTAGTTTAAGAAACAAACAAAGAAAGGTAAAAAGATCAAGGCATGTTGGGTTGGCGGATTTTGTTAGGGTCAACGTAACCGGGTCGGGTGCGGTACTCGAGAGTGGTAAGGCGATCAAGGCATGACTTCACGTGATTAGCTTGTGCGGTAAGGCATACATCAAAGTTTCGAACTTTCAAGGAAAGAGCCTCCGTCGCATCAAAGATAGTATGCATCCCCCCACGCATCACTTTTGACCAATGAACCTCCTTGGCTCACCAAAAATTGCATCCGATCCCTTTGCCTATACATCTCTTGTCGACTATCGACAACGTTCCTCTCCAATTTTGCTAGGCAATCATCCACACCCGTCATCCACGACCTCAACTCACTACTCACACCCGACCCACCATGATCACGGGTGGAGCTAGTGTACTCCCTTGCCACGGTTTGAACCACCTTGTCCACCACCGCATCAATTTTCTTATCTTGCGCATCAAGGCGCTCCATTACTTTTCCCATAAACACATCCAACTTAGATTCAAGCCCCGAAAAATCAGTCACATTCGGTTTCACAACAACTGAACCACCGTGTGACTTAAAAACCAATTTCGGACCCAATGCCTACATTCTCTATATCTTCACTAACACCCTCTTGTACCCCTTTTTTTTTACGCCTTTTTGTACCTTCAAGCACCGAACCCGACTCGATTTGGGTTGATTTTGGGTAATTTTTGGGTAATGTGTTTTTGTACTTGGCACATGGGTGCCGACTCTAGAGTCCACTTTTCCTTTTTTTTTTTTTTTTTTTTTTGAATTTGGGTAGGAAAAGGAATCTTAGGTAATTATTTTTGAGATATGGTAAGGATAGAATTAGGTAAATAAAAAGATATGGTAAGGTAGTTTTGGTTGAGAATTTCGGCCAACATAAAAATCATGGGTAGAATTTGGTTCAATTTGGAAAGTGAATAAGATAGGTTTTTGGCAAATATGTGGTTCATAATTCAATTTCCATAAAACACTTAATATGCAAGATACTCACGTAAAATATATTATATTAAACACAAATATTCTAGCAATGAAATATGCGGACACAGTCATACAATCTCGTCTTATTCTAGCCAGTCACGCAGGTTCACAAAATAAATATAACGAATTTAATTGCTACTGATTAAACCAATTTCCAACCGCAAAATCTCAAAACGTCTTCTCGCTAACGCCGTTGTTAAAATGTCAGCCCATTGATTTTCAGTACTAAAAAATTCGAGTTTAATGTTGCCCTTTTCTACATGGTCACGTAAAAAATGATGTCTAATGTCTATATGCTTAGTACGAGAATGTTGAGCTGGGTTCTTAGAAATAATAATAGCACTCATATTATCACAGAATACAGGCATACAACCAACATTAACACCGTAATCACATAGTTGTTGCTTTAGCCATAATAGTTGGGAACATACAAGTCCTGCAGCGATATATTCGGCTTCTGCAGTAGATAACACAACCGAATTTTGCTTCTTTGAACCCCAAGTAATTATGCATGGTCCAACAAACGTGGCAAATCCAGAGGTACTTTTTCTATCTAAGGAACATCCTGCATAATCTGCATCTGAATATCCTACTAGATCGAAATTACACTCAAGTGGATACCACAAATATAAATTAGATGTACCAATTAAATATCTCAAGATACGTTTAACTGCAATCATATGTGACTCTTTAGGACAAGATTGAAATCTAGCGCAGACACATACGCTGAACATAATATCAGGTCTACTTGCAGTTAAATACAATAAAGAACCAATCATACCTCTATATGTAGTCTCATCTACTGACTTACCATTTTGTCCAAGGTCAACTTTTTATCAGTTACCATAGGTGTGTCCATTGGATGAACGTTCTTCATACCAAATTTTCTGATTAACTCCTTGACATATTTTTGTTGGTGAATCTTTATTCCTTCTTTGGTTTGTTGAATTTGCAATCCTAGGAAGAATTTTAATTCTCCCATCATGCTCATTTCAAATTCTGAGGTCATTAGATCTGAAAAATACTTGCACAATTTGTTGTTAGTAGAACCAAAAATAATATCGTCTACATAAATTTGAGTAACAAGTAAATCAGAGCCCTCGGATTTTAGAAATAGGGTTTTGTCGACATATCCTCTTTTAAAATTGTTTTGTAATAAAAACTTTGACAATCTGTCGTACCAAGCCATAGGCGCTTGTTTCAAACCATATAAAGCTTTATCGAGTTTAAAAACATGGTTTTGAAACTTGCTATTTAAAAATCCGGGAGATTGTTCAACAAAAACCTCTTCTTCCAAATAACCGTTAAGAAAGGCAGTCTTAACGTCCATTTGGAACAGTTTCATTCCTTTATGAGCTGCGAAGGCAATGAGAAAGCGAATAGCTTCAAGTCTTGCTACTGGTGCAAATGTTTCGTCATAATCAATCCCTTCTTGTTGATTATAACCTTGAACTACCAATCGAGCCTTGTTACGAACTATAACTCCTGAATCATCCAATTTATTTCTGAATACCCATCGAGTACCAATCACAGTTCGATTATTAGGTCGTGGCACTAGGTGCCAGACTTTATTACGTTCAAACTGTTGAAGCTCCTCTTGCATTGCTACAATCCAGTCGGATTCTGCAAGTGCTTCTTTGATGTTGGTAGGCTCTATGGTAGACAGAAATGAATAGAATAAACATAAGTTAATTAGTGTTCGCCTAGTTTGAACTCCCTTATTCAACCTTCCTAGGATACTATCCATAGGATGAGAACTCTTATATTTCCATTTCTTAGAGTTCTTAGGCTCATCATCATCTGATGAACTCTCATTTTCCTCAAATGATTCAGAATCAAGATTGGTTCCCCCTGAGTTGGACTCTGGGGTTATAGCCAAAGTTGGTACAACTTCAGTTACAACATCTTGATATGAGTTCAAAGTTATAGCATCATCGGCTATAACTTCGGTTTCATTTTCCTTATTTTGAGAAGAGACATTCGTATCATCAACAATTGTCTCAGTTCTCTTTTCAAGGTCATTTGCGGATTTATCAAGTTCATCATTGATTCCTTCAATAACTTCTTCATTATTTTCTGGCACGTCTTCCCTTGAGAGGCAAAAGTCTGGATCATTCATGTCTTCTTCTTCATTCTGTTCAACTTGCTCAGGCACATTATCTTCATCAAATACAACATGAACACTTTCTTCTATGCACAAAGTTCTTTTGTTAAAAACTTTAAAAGCTTTACTATGATTAGAATAGCCAACAAACCCAGCTTCGTCACTTCGTGGATCAAATTTGCTCAAATTACTTTTTCCATTATTATGGACAAAACATTTACTCCCGAAGCAACGAAGGTGAGCTATATTGGGTTTTCTCCCTCTTAAAAGTTCATAGGGAGTCTTTTTGAGAATAGGTCTAATCATAGCTCTATTGTGCACATAACATACAGTACTAATGGCTTCTGCCCAAAAGCTCTTACGAAGGCCACTACACAAAAGCATAGTGCGGGCCATATCCTCTAATGTTCTATTCATACGTTCCACGACACCGCTTTGTTGTGGGGTTCGTGGTGCAGAAAAGTTATGTCCTACACCATTCTCCCTACAATATTCTATGAAAGCTTGATTATCAAATTCGGTGCCATGATCCGTACGAATGGAAACTAACTTTTTATCATACTTGTTTTGGGCGAGCTTCATTAGTACTACAAACTCATCGAAAGTTTCATCGTTAGTAAATAGAAAGATAGGCCATACATACCTGGAGTAGTCGTCGACTAGGACGAATACGTACCTTGATCCACCGCGGCTTCTAACTTTCATAGGTCCACACAAATCCATGTGTACCAACTCAAGTGGACGCTCTGTACTTACTACCCGTTTTGGTTTGAATGAAGATCTAACTTGTTTACAACGGGCACATGAGTCACACATTTTCTCTTGTTCGAATTTGATTAAGGGTAAGCCCTCAACTAAATCCCACAATTTGAGTTTCTTTAAAATTGTTGGACTAATGTGTGCAAACCTCTTTTGCCACAAGCATGAATCATCCACAGTGACTTTCATGCACGTAAAGGAACTTGTAGTGACTTTGTTTAAATCAATCATATACACGTTCTGTTTACGTAGACCTTCTAAGATAACATTACTAGTACCTTCAACTATGATACGACAAACATTTGAATGAAAAACGACTTTGTTGCCTTTGTCACATAATTGAGAGATACTTAGCAAGTTATGCTTAAGTCCATCTACCAGATATACATTATTAATAGCATGTGAAGAAGATATACCAATCTTACCTACACCGATTATGTTGCCCTTCTTGTTGTCTTCAAAGGTGACATTGCCACCGTTGAAGGGCTCTAGTGAAAGAAAAAAATTCTTGTTTCCGGTCATGTGTCTCGAACAACCACTGTCGAGATACCATAGATTATTTTCTTTCACTATAATTTGCAAGAGAATCAAATACAGCTTTTAGGTACCCACGCTAAGTTGGGTCCTTTGTGGTTAGTGACTCTGTGTATTTGATCCTTTCTAACCCATACCTGTTTGACAATTCTTTTCTTCTTAGGATAGGGCTTGCTAGGTTTATTATCATGTTTGTTATTGTTACGACGCACATTAGGTTTAAACGACTGCTTCTGATTCACATAAGGTTTAGATTTTGAAGGTACAGATGTGTAATCGAAAGCTATGTCATAAAACCATCTAAACTCGTTATTTCTTACCTCATCACGTTGAGGTTCAGTTTCAGACTCATTAACACTAGACACGTCATGTTCTTTAACAAACTCAGTTTGATTTTTGTTGTCGTTGACATATTTAGCACAATTATCTTTGACATGACCGTTGTGACCACAATAATTGCAAATCAGATATTCTGAAAGATTGACATACTTCCTTCTTCTGAAATCGCGGTCAGAATGAGTGGATTTGCACTCATCATGGTCTCTACGACTATAACATTCATGACCTAGACCCATCTTCATGTTATTATTAGATTGCTCGGTAAAGAAGTCTAAGACCTTATGACTTCCTTCCCACTTATCATGAACTTTTCGTGCATGTAGGAGCAATTCCTTCAAAGATTGAATTTCTTTTTCACATGACGAATGGTCTACATTCGAGTCTTTGGAGGGATTGTTCTTTTTAAAATTTTCACGAAAATCATTGAAACGTTTGTTCAAGATAAGTTTCTCCTCATTATGTTGGCTTTTGGCTTGGGAGAATTCAGCCTTTATATCTTTCAATTGCTGAGAAAGAAAGGAGTTTACTTTTTCGTGATCAATGATAACACTCTTTTGCCTTAGCATCAGATTGTAAAAGCTCATTGACTTTCTTCAACTCTAAAGTTATAGCTTCATTAGCTACAACTTTGGCTTGAAGATGCTTAATGTTGAGCTTTAACTCTGAGATTATAGCTTCATTAGCTATAACTTTAGACTCAAGAGCTTCTTTCTCAACATTAGTCTTGTATGAAGTTATAGCTGAAGTTGCCATAACTTTAGACTTGAGCTTTTTAGCTTTGGCCTTAAGAAGTTGGTTTTCCTCATCAATGTCAAGAATTTGTTCTTTAAGATCTTTTAATTCTAGACTCTGCTCATGACAATGATCTAAGGCTTCTTCAAAATACTTAATTAAAGACTTCTTAGATAAATTCTTAACTTGCTTTTTAAGTTCAAGATGACTAACCTCTTCATCATCTTCTGAATCTGGTTCTGAATCTGAGTTGCCAACAAGACACATCTCGGATTCGCTTTCATTGTCACTGTCAGAGATTAGGTCAAGACTGACGTTGTTTAGACACAAGTTGGCGACTTATTCTTCCTCTGACTCGTCGTCCTTTGTGTCGAGATCTCCCCAGCAATAAGCCATCATCACTTGGTTGAATTCCTTCTTGGTTTTGTCTCGTTGATTTTTGTCTTTGATTTTCTTCCATGTGGGGCAATCTTTGATCATGTGATCATTATCCCCACATTTGAAGCAACCACGACTTGAAAGAGACCCTTTTGACTCAATTGGCTTTTTGTAAGATTTGTTAGTGTTATTGTTAAATGTTTTCCCTTGTGGTTTATTAAAGAATTTTTTCTTAAAACGTCTAGCAAATAACACCGTTTCATCTTCAAGATCCGAATCTTGTCTTTCACTAGATTCGGCTTGTAACGCCACTTTCTTGCTATTACTATCATTTGCCTCATCTTCATCAAGAGTAATCTCGTGAGCCATTAGGGTTCCAAGTAGCTCTTGATAAGATAGGTCAGATAGATCTTTACATTCCTCAATTACAGTCACCTTAGGTCTCCATCGTTTAGATAGACTTCTAAGGATCTTCCTGGCAATTTCCTCGGAGTCAAAAGTTTTTCCAAGATTTTTCAATTCATTAATGATACTAGAGAAGCGAGTGGACATGCTGTCAAGTGATTCATTGTGTTCCATAGAGAAAAGTTCGTATTTTCGCATCAGTAAAGCAATACGTTGCTTTTTGACAACAGTTGTCCCCTCATAGGCTAACTCTAGACCATCCCATATTTCCTTGGCAGTAGAACTAGATGAGAAACGATCAAATTCAGTATGGGTCATGCCGTTTTGCAACAGACTAATAGCCTTTGAATTTTTCTCAGCTTTCTTATAATCTGCCTCAACATAGTCATCTTCTTTCTTTTCGACGCGAGTGCCATTAACAGATGCAAGCATGATCTTATTAGGGCCATTCTTAATGATTAGCCAACACTCCCAATCGTTACCCTTTATGTAATGGGTCATCATATTTTTCCATAAACTGTAGTTCTTCCCATTGAATACGGGACACTTCAGATGTTTGGAATCCATTAAAATAAAATTAAATGCAGCGGAAAATAAATAAAAATAAAAGGATAAATGGATCAGACTCCTTGTTGTAAGGCAATCAAGAGCACGAGGCTCTGATACCAATTGTAGAGTCTATTGATCGAATACGAAAGAGGGGGGGTGAATTGAGTATTAAAAACTAGCCCCACTTTTTCGATTTAGATGATATGTAATTAATTATTTGATCTTATGAATTAAAATCAACTAATTAATTAATCAAAGTAAGCGCGAATAACGAAATAACGAAAAGTAAAGAGATAAGAGAGAGGCACACGATTTTTGAAGTGGTTCAGTTTCACACGTTGAAACCTACGTCCACTATTCTCGATTAATAATTTTTAGTACCTTTCTACGGATTACAAAAATTATCAACCAACTCGTATAATCAACACTATGATTATAACTCAAGGTGAGTATCGCTAAATACTCTATACTATCTTACGTTAATAAGAAAGTACAATATAACTCACACAGATTCCCGTTAAAGAATTGTAAGCTTATAATGATGTACTATTATCCAATAACGTATTTCACTCAAGCGATTGATAATAATTGATGCACGACTCTTTTGAAAACAAACACTAAAAATAATAAATATTTTGCTCAAAGGTTTGTTTTAAAACGATTTTGGAAAATCAACACAAGTAGTAGATGTGCCGTGTAGTTCTTGTGTGTATTTCGTGTGTTTCAAGAGTAAGATATGAAGGAGTATTTATAGTAATAGAAGTATAGTAGATCTAGATCTAAAACCATAGCTTAATATTTAAGAAAGATATTTATCTTTAATATCATAAAATAATATTTGCTTATCTTTTAGAAATATCTTTATCTCAAAATATTATTTGGTTTATCTTATAGAAATATATTTATCTTTATATCTCAAAATATTGTTGTAAAGATATAGTAGAATCCTAGATTAGGTAAACAAGGGAAACAACCTAAGGAGGCCGAAATACCCTAGCTCACGAAACCCTAGGAGGCACGCATCCCTAGGTGGCACAAACTAGGTTTTCACGAAACCCTAGATGGCTCAAACACTAGGTGGGCTAATTAGGTTAACAACAAATTGAGATAGAATATATTAGAAATCCTAGGTAGCATGACAAGCCATAAGTTGTATTACTAACCAATAAAATCTCATAAATATATTCCCTATTAAAACTTTTGATAAATATAAAAATACTCTTTCACTTTTGAAAACATTTAAAACATTTTATTTCCAAAATCATGCATCAACATTTATCATCCAAAGTTATAGGCTAAAGCTATAACTTTGAACATAAAATCACTCAAATGGAATAGTTACTGAATGACGACCTATACTATCTAATCTTCACAAAGATCTTCAGTATACGGATCATCTCTTCATCTTGATCACAAAGACCCTCCATCTTGAGTCTTGTGTTATTTGAAGTAGATCTTGCTTGAAGCGTTTTTCTTTAAAAATATGACTGAGTAGCTATAACTTCCATGTAAACTTCCAAAGTTATTCCTGAAGTTGTTATTGTGACACCCTCAAATTTGCGGAAAATTAAAAACAAGTAATTTAAATAAATAAAAGATGAGAATACGTTTCTAATAGGTTCACTTTAGTGAAAATCGGTAAATTTTAAAACCGGAACCTACTATTAAATATATTCATCATAACAAAGGTGTCTTAAACAAACAAGGTTCATAACAAAAAGAAATAATATTATACATAAGAAATATCTAAAACGGGAGACATGTTTCCCGTATAAATACTGAAATAAAAGAGTATATAATAATATACAATCCTAAGAACCGAATATAGGTCCAAGGTAATACTTCACTCGCTAGCTCGTCAATGTACCCAAGTATGCATCACAAACCTGCCAACCGCATTAAATATAAACACGGAAGCCACAGTCAGTGGGGAGTAACTCCGAGTTCTCCCAGCCACGAAATGTAGAGTTTAATAAAACATGAATAACATAAAAGAGATGTATATGGAAAATACAACACCTTAACATATACGATATGCTTTTCATGTTATGAAACAAATAACTAACATATAACCTA
>JAIUZE010020619.1:0-27637 GCA_022085475.1 Heliosperma pusillum
TTTGAGAAACATAAAGGAAACCTACCAAAATCTTTAACAAAATCTCCTTATAAAGGTAATCCTATATTCCTACTATTTTCCTTATTTTTCGAACAACATATACTCAAATATTGTATTTATCTTGACAAACCAAACCAAACCAAAAAAAAAAAAACATTGTGCATCAATGGAAGAGGTTAGAGCCACCGCCGCATGGGTTGCTTCACACTCGTCTCATGTTTTTGTCAACCATTCAGGTTTCTTTTGTATTAACCAACCACATTATTTGTAATCATCAATTAATTTTTGTTAGTAGCGGAATTACTGACCTAATGTCCACAATACCTCCGTCTTAACCGTCGGGCTAAGATGTATTCACTAGTCAATAATGTAGATGTTTGTTTTTATTGTAGGGATTGAGAAAGTTGTGGAAGATATAAAGGGTGCAATACCAAAAGTGGAGTGGGATTTTGAAGGGATTCATTATTTTGATGGAGGCCCTCTTTCTGTTCAGTATCTCTTGGTTTTAGATTCCTTGAACTTTTGCTTTTGGCCTGGTTTGTACCTTATTCTTTCATATTCGCTACAGTATAAAAGTTGGTCCAATTGAAGACGAGTGTATTGTCTTTAATGAAAAGGGTCACGTGGCCTCTCAAAAAGAGGCAAGTGAGAACCAACTTCCCATTAGCCTTCCCATTTGTCATTTTGTGAGAGGCAACCCGACCCGTTTTCATTGAAGACTATATGCCCGTATTCAATGAGAATTTGTGTGTACTTTTTTTCATTCCAATCAATTCTATACATTTTTCAACATATACGAGAGAAATCTCGAAAATTGTATAAAATTTGTTGGAATGGAGGAAGAAGTGCTTTATTAAGGGAGGACTTATTGCTACGGAGTATTTCATGCGTAACTAATACGAAGTAAAATTTATCAATTAATGTCGATATTGACAATAAATCGGTGGATTTAAGGCAATGCAGTAATTTGCAATGTACTATTGTACTCGCTATTTATATATATTAGCACTGATGTTGGCATGTTGCATGTATTGATTATGACCCTTGGGTTCTTGTGATGCACAAAACAAGATAGAAATTCGATGTGTATTTCAAGAATATCGGGTTTTGAAGTCGAAGATTTATATTGTGCTAAGGCTGGTCCAGCTAGTTTAGCAGTTAAACTGTGATTTTACGGCCTGCATTGGGCCTCCACGGGGTTTCATTCCTTGATTTGGACTGCAAAATCCCCAGGGGGTTAAAGTACAATTATTATTATAAGAGCGACATTTTAATAGGATATTCGACTTATAAATCTCGTGGCTCAGGGTAAAAGGTTTGTGGATTACCATTGGCCTTGATTGGGACGACACTAGTTGGAACGGTGTAGTATTGTACTTGGGACGACACTAGTTGGAACTGGTTTATAGTTTTGTGGACTGCTGTTCAAATAGCCAATTGTTTTTAAAATAGTACGGAGTGTTTCACTTACCTTATGGATTTAGGCTGTTATTCTGTGTTTTCCTTCAGTTCTGATGGTGTTGATGTTCCTAGACATAGTCATTGTATAAACTAAGTCGTTTAATTCTTTTCTGTTGTAGACGAGGAGTTGAATTATGATCATCTGGCGTTGGGCTTAAAGAGAGCATTGGAGCATGACAAATCTGCATTAGATGCAGACCGTCTACAAAAGTACACAGGTTTGATCCTTAATTCATAACCATCGATAGTGATTTATCATCCTGGCTTTTACTTTTGCTTGTTAAATTTTCTTATTAAAACCACCTTTATCGTCTTTCTTTGGTCTGAAAAGCTGGTCGCTTTTTACACGAGCAATTTAGACTATAGAAGGTATTGCATATTTGGTCATTTGCATATTCATGATTTGGACTTTTTTAACAGGTCCTGAACTACAAGAAATGTTGAAATGGCCCCGATCATTGCCATTAATAGATGAGCGAATTCGCCTACTTCATGAGGTAAGTAGCATTACAGCTCCATCACCTTTTAAAGTGACTATCTCTTGGTATAATGTGACTCATATACGCATTAACTCACTAAGAACTGAAATGTAGAAAAATTACCTATGATATGGGACAATCATGAAATTCTTATCACGAGTCTGTCTCATATAATAATATGAGTTGAACTAAAGTCCTCAAGTGTGGATTCTATCCTAGGTTGGGCGCGTACTTGAACGAGACTTCGAGGGAAAAGCGTCAAAACTTGTGGAAGCTAGTGGAAAGTCAGCTGCTAATCTAGTAGAGCTTGTAACTCGACATTTTCCTGGTTGGCTCCCCTTCATTTATTCAATTAGAATGTGTTTTTTATACGCGTCTTTAGGTCACTAATTCATGTTTATATCATCTAGGTTTTAGAGACCACACAGTATACAAAGGTCGTCAGATATTCTTATACAAAAGAGCCCAGATATTTGTAGCAGATTTATGGGGAGCTTTCAAGGGAAAGGGCTTTGGAGAGTTTAAAGACATAGGCACTATAACCATATTTGCAGATTACATTGTTCCTGCTGTTCTTCGGCATCTTGGTGTGCTCACCTACAGCTCATCCCTTGCTGACATTGTTGAGTCAAACAAGGTAATATGTTCCGGCTCAGAAGAGGAAGTAGAACTCCGAGCTTGCACCATTCATGCTGTCGAGAAAATGAGGGATTTGATTTGGGTCAAATCTGGAAAGCAGGTTATTTCTTCTCGCTCCTTCCACTTTTTCTATTTGGGGTATTTATTTGCCAAAACAGGATTTTACAAAGCAACTTAGCAGGCATGAGTGCATGACCCATGAGTATATGACCTTTGATACAATTTGTGATTTGAAAAAAATGTGACCTGGCACACAGGGTCATTCGGGTTGGATACTTGGATGTGGGTCATTTTATAACACATTGAGGTCATTTTGTGGTCAAGTCATTTCGAGTAGAAGTTATCGGGTCATATGCGACTGGTGGTTACAGGTTGATCAATTAGGTCATGACTATTCTGGTTTGTGTCAACTTAGTCAAATGAGGTAATTTTAGGTCGTTTTGGGTTCAGGTCTACTATGTTTGTTTTCATTTTGGTTTGGGTTGGGTTGTTCAGGTTACGCCTTCTTCTATGTTCGTGCTCCACTTGAGCTAGTACCTTGAATTTAGCTACTTTTGTTCTCCTATAAGACCTATAACATGACCTTTGATGGCAGGTGCTGAGTGTGGAGCTGGACCTTTGGCTTTGGTCGTATGGCATTCAGCTGACTTCTCTTCCATACCACAGGACTCTTTCAATATACTACTGAAGGCTCTAAAGTTCTGCGATTATGGTTTAACTATGTCTTTTATCTTTTCAAGTCGTCAAACAATGGATATTTTTGGTCGTTTTAGAATTATGGATATGGATACTCGGTGCATGTTTTTCTTAATTGTTATTAAGTTGGTCATTGTTTTGTTTCTATTCTACGACTTCAGTTCGTGGTCACTATAGCTCTTGCCAATAGATTATCTTTGCTAATGCTTAAAATATACGTCTTGGCAATCGAAAAAAGATAATACAACATATAAGCATTTCATACAGTTATTAGCTGTGTTTAACATTACTCACAAGTCACAACTTGCTCCAGTTAGTACATGTAACATAATCTGTACTGTATCTGTTTTCTCTTTATTAATCAAGAAGATGAAGCAGATTGGTTCCTTGTGATTGGTAAACTACCGTCGTAAGTGCACTTCATCACATCTGGTTTTCTCACAAGCCTGGGTCCTGTAGGAACTTTGCTACTTTTTGGACGTATATCCTGCAGTAGTTAAGATTAATTTATACAAAAATGCCAATATTACCTCGGTGATTCCAAGGCTTCCGCTTTGGCGGGTATGGAGTTTAGGTGGTTGCATGTACGCAGCCAACCCTCTTGTGTTGGAAATATACTGTTACTGATAACTGAATAATTGGTAGTCCACAATTAAGCTGTAAGATACCTGATCAAAGATAGAAGTGGGAATTGCAAGAGTAGCAACAGCATTCGGGGCATCGACAATGCCAGAGATTCTTCCTTCACAAGGGCAGCAAGACAGTAGGAGATAAGCCTGCATATGCCCATTCATTTTTACCAGTTACTGTGAGTTAAAACTTAAAACTACCATTTACTTTATTATCAACTAATTTGCAAATTTTCTACTTCAACTATCCTGAAGAATCAACAGCTGCTATTTACAGGAAAACAGGATGCATTGGTACCTGCTCCTTGGAGTAACCGAATTTGGATAGATAATCAATGGCGTTGAGCACTGCACGCTTGTAAGCAACACTAGCATCGAGGAAATGCTGTCTTCCGCTCTCATCAACGCTTATGCCTTCAAACACCAGCCACTCTGAAAACCTGGGTTCAACCGGACCGATCTCAAAGATAGGGTTTACATGTAGTGGTGTTGGCCCCATTGGTGTCAGGTATTCCTTCATTCCTCCTCTTATTATGTCACACCTGATCATCCCCATTTGCCATCATAAAAATTGTTTAGCAAGTCATTTTCTTTGTCGCATCACACGTTGAAGCTTTACAAATGGAAAAACTATTCCCTAGCAGGCATGTTAGCAGGCGTGTTCTAGAAAATGCCCTGCTAATGGCTTTCAATAGTGAATAACTAGGGTAAGGAAGAAGAAATACTTGAGCTCGAGAAAGCCGCTCATCTCAATGGCACCACAGAAAGAAACTTCACCGTCTCCCTGAGAGAAATGCATATCACCAGTGCTAAGATTAGCTCCCTCTACAAACACCGGAAGGTATACCTTTGATCCTTTGCTAAGATTCTTTATGTCACAGTTCCCTCCATTTTCCCTCCCTGGTATTGTTCTTGCAGCTTCCATTGCTATCCTTTCCCATTCTTCACTCCCCTTTTCGATCTATAAAATGTGATTTTAGTCAGAAACACTATACGCGGTACTTAATAGGCCTGTCTTGTATAGTTCAGGGGCCCTTTGCCATAATTTGTAGTTATGACTTTTTTTTATCATACCTTTCCTAATAAGCATCCCTTAGGTGATGGCAAATTTGCTAGTGGTCTGCCATGCAGAACTTCACACAGCTTAAGGGACTTCAATCCATTTTCTTCGACATCTCGTTCCCTTTCATTCCATATGTCTAGAAGTTCCTTTGATGGTGCTGTCCCGACTATTCCTGGGTGGGTTAAACCTGGGAAACGGACACCTAGGAAACACAAGCACAATCATGAATAAAATTTCTCATTGAAAATGTTTTCTTGCCAACCAAACAGAGCCTATAAAGTACGTGTTTACCAGGGATATGAGGCGAGTAAGCATAAATGCCTTCGAAGTACCAGATAGCTTTAGTAGCACAAGGGAAATGATCGGTCAGAAAACCACCTCCATTTTCTCTGTCAAATGTTGCAGTGAATCCCCATTCATCCCCTGGTAGAGGACCTAAGTTGCATATTTCCACCACCAGTAGATCCCCTGGTTTGGCCGGCACCCCGTCCTCATCCAAAACCCTGATTGGCCCGCTTAAATAATGGACCTAATTCATTTCTCAGAGACATTAAATTAAGCAGATATATCTTCAAAGTTCATAATACGTTAAGGTGTGATTAGTGGCATGATTTTGTGTGCATATAATAGTCATGCATAATCCATAATCACGTATCCAAGTGACATCATCTATCTTAGCTGGTAAAGTCATCGAGTTATGATACTCATACTCTTATGGTTCTCTTCACCCCACAGAGAACCGATAATCACTGGTTAAGTTTCCGCTATGGTAAGCTACGGGGACAAGAAGTATATAGTCTTACCCCCTAGCTATAGACAGAAACTTACTAGCCACTAAAAAACAGGTTAAGGTAGTTTTATGAGTTGTTCTTACAGTGGAAAGATCAATAGATTTTACATCAGAAGCGGAATTATTATCACCAATAAGTCCAGCAGTCCAATCAACCATCTCAACTCTGAAGAACTCCCCTGAAGTAACATTCGCAACTGCGGGTATTTCAGGGTGCCATCGATTATGAAGAGGTAGCTTTTGCTCGCAGGGCGGCCTCTTCAAATCGATTGGTACCACAAGTCTTGGTGTTCTAGGAGCCATGTTTGTGTTAGTTGTGTTAAGGTCCGACCCAGATATGGTTTGACCGATCCGACCGAATATTAGTTAGACCGTAAGTGTCAACTTTGTGAAGGTAGTAAAATGAGTAAGTAAGTGAGTAACTCTAATGGTTGGATTTTAATGATTTTGTTTGCTTCAAGAATCCATGCTAGTCACTAGTGACAAAATCTAGTGACCATTTCGGTGGTCCTATTAGTTAAGGGTAATAGTTTTCCATATGGGACAATTATGTGGGGAAAATCGGGTTATACTTGTCAAAGATGTGAGATTGTGATAAGTCATTTTTGATTTTATGTTCGACCTAATTTTCATTACGAGTCATCTAATAATAACTTACTTACAAATTTATAATACAAAGTACTCTGTGTACTGTGCAACATTGAATACATCAAACACCTTATGCTACCGGCTATATCCTAAGTACGTTTCATTGCGACCATCAGATTTGATTTGTAGATCTTCTAGTGAGGATTTTATTCACTAAAAAAGCAAACTACACTATGACACTAGGGGTGTTTTATTTGCTCCCATAAAGACAAGACGAAGAATTTATTAAACTGAAGAATAACTCGAAATGCTTAAGTTGCTACGGAGTAAATGGAATGGAGGGAGTACAACTTACCACGGAATTATCAGCGTATTTAATATCCTCAGCAGAATCATTAAGTTTGATAGCACCACCAGAGAAATCTAACATCTCAACCCTGAAAACTTCAGCAACTTTAACTTCGGCGACATGAGGGATATCAGGGTGCCACCTATTATGATGAGGAAGCTTCTGTTCCCATGGCTTCTTCTTAACATCTACACTCACAACTGTTCTTGCACCTTGAAATGAAGCCATTGTTTTTAAACTTTTGATGTGTTACTGCATTTTCTGTAGCAACTTTAAAGATACAAATGGAGTTAATGTTTACGAGTAATACTTCTATGTTTTTGTTTTTAGTTGGTCTCTCGTTATCACATTTGTTACTGGACGGTCTCTTTATCGGACGGGTCGTCTTCGGGTCCAATAATGTGATGGTGTTAAATACTGGCCCATAATTGGACTGAATTGGTTTTCTATGAACATTTGCTGAATGAATAATGATTTACATTGTACTATTATATACTCCGTATATAGATTTACATTTATTATTTCAAAATAATTGTAAGCATAGTTAATCTAAAGTGTAGATATCAACGAGTTAACCAAATCTAAAATTTTTTTAGGAAAACATTTATTTAATATTATAACCGTGAACTAGACGAGATTATACGATTTTCTTTGGTCTCGTTCAAATTTGCGGTCCGATATAGCTTCAGCCCGGATAAGAGATTAGGTCACCCGTCAAGTAACATATGTATGATGCTTCAACTTTAGTTGGTCAAAACCGTGTGTGGAATAAAAACAAAATTTGTGATGCTTGTTGTCAGGCGAACTAGCCTAAAATTTTTTTTAGGAAAACATTTATTTAATATTATAACCGTGAACTAGACTAGATTATACGATTTTCTTTGGCCTCGTTCAAATTTGCGGTCCGATATAGCTTCAGCTCGGATAAGAGATTAGGTCACCCGTCAAGTAACATATGTATGATGCTTCAACTTTAGTTGGTCAAAACCGTGTGTGGAATAAAAACGAAATTTGTGATGCTTGTTGTCAGGCGAAACAAAGGCGGTCTACCCTGATTCGTAATTATAACAATTTTAAATATTTTTAATTTGGTGCATTGTGATATTTGGGGACCGTATAGGGCAAATGAGCTAAATGGTGCAGATTATTTTTAATCATTGTGATTATGGTGAGTTTATTTGATGAAAGATACAGGCGAAGCAAGTGCGTTGTTTATTATTTTTTGTAACATGACGAAACGCTAATTTGATAAGTCAGTAAAAATCATTCTAAAGCGACAATGGAACTGAATTTAGAACGTTGTCTATGTGTGTCTATTATCGTGAAAATAGAATTATTGTACAAACTAGTAATGTCGACACCCTGGAAAAAAAATGGTCTAGTTGAGCGGAAACTTCATCACATAATTGAGAAGGCGAGGGCTTTACGCTTTGAGTCAAGGTTACCTTTAAGTTTTAGGGTGATTGTGTTTTGACCGTTGTTTACCTCATTAATAGCACATGGATCCCTCTTTTGATTTGAAAAACACCCTTCGAGGTATTGCATAAACAAGCTTCGCGTGTTGAAAATCTTTGTGTGTTCGGGTTCTTGTGTTATGCACACAGCCAGGATCAAACAAAGGACAACGGGAGAGACGATGTGTGTTCATGGGTCTCTCTAGGGAAAGAAGGGATGGAAATCGAGTGTATATCGTTTTAGTTAGTCATGAGACTTACAACTCGCTTGATGTAACCTTTATTGAACACATTTTCCATTGACAGAAGGAATGACAAACGACTGTGTTTGCGGGACAACCACATTATTACGTGAAGGGATTCGCAGGCATAGGTATCGTACTTGAAAGAGGAAACGAGTTCGTGGGATAAGTTGGATGTCCACTGACGCGGAAGCCGTTTACGGGAATTTTCTAACCTTGGGGGTGACTAAGAAGCAAGTAGCTTGAGGAGGAGTTTGAAAAAACAAACTATAAATTACTTTATGGTGTGATTAAGAAAATTCTTTTCCCAATCGCTTGTTTTCCACATTAATACTAGAAACTTGAATGTTTTTTTGGCCGGTTTGTTAGCTTTCGACAAAGTAAATAAACAATAAAATAGTAAGATACAAAAAAAAAACTCGGGAGTGCCTTAAAGAGTTGCAATGGCAACGAATTGAGAGGTCCCGGGTTCGACTCCCTACACGGGAGTGCTGCGGTTATTACCTGTCATTAAGGGTAACCTTGATGACTTACCTGGTCCCCGGACTTGCAGGGTGTTCGGGTGTTCCCTTGGTAAAAAAAAAGGCATGTATCTCGCAAATACCCCTACATATGTAACAACATTTGACCATAAAATACTTATTAATGTACTCAATTCGTCTTGGTCATTTGTTTACCTTTGCTTTTGACACAATTATTAAGGAAATTGTAGGAAACCATGTGTGGTTGCACATGGTGGATGACAAGTGGACAATAGTCCCTAATATAGAAAGGTAATGAGACACCCTAAAATTAGGAATGGTAAACAAATGACGTAGACGGAGAGAGTATTATGTATTGAATGGTGACTATTCGTCAAAAAGTGGTCACTATTAACTGGTCGCACCATACGACGGTCTTACATGAGAATTTATGTGGGTGTGATTTAAGAATCTGTAAGCTAGATCAATTTATCACACAAAATAATAAAAGGGGCAAATTGAATTGAATTGTTATAGGGGAATTGTTATAACAAGCTTTTTAAAATGAATTGTTATAGGGTAAATGGGTAATGGAGTATGTCCCTTTTGAGTTTGATTGAAAAATATGTTTGCGTCAGTGTTTTATCTTTTGCCTTTTCATTTGTGAACTTTCAACGGACATCTTTACTTGGTTGGAGGAACAATTAGTGGAAAATCACGTCATTATGCATTTTGAGGAATAAGTTTGTCTTGTCTTTTGTTTACGTGAAAGTTAGGCTCAAGTACTTAGGAGTTTTCTATTCGAGTTTGTAGATTACTCCCTCTCATCTAATCTCATCTAAACTAGATGTAGCATTGTTTTTTTGGTGGTCATATTTGAAAAAAAAATGACTAGAAATATCGTCAAAAGTATAAAATTTTAAAAGACGGAATTTATGTCTAGATTTGTTATTAAAACATCTTTCCTGAGAAATTATTTTTCGTATGAAAATGTTACGGAGAAATGAAGAAAAACACGGTCATAATATCGCCTCGAAGACCACTCAAAAGCAAGTGTTACCTTTGATAGAGGTCGAAGGCATATCATTTGACTTGTACATGTAGTCAAAGAGGCCGGTGATCGACCCAGATTTTGGACTTAATAAGGCTTACTCTTTGATCTAATTTTTTTGTAATACGTGAAAAGAAATTTGGAATATGTGATAAGTAAGCATCCATTATCCGTCGTAAGCTTAAAACGGGTCAAGTATCAAATATATGTGTACACAAGATAAATAGATTATTTTTCTACGTATTTTGCTTTTGTCTTATATACACAAGTTATATGATATTTAACCCGTCTTAAGCTTCAGACGTATATTATTGTCTTAAATGAGATTTTGTGATATATATAGTACAAATTCTCATTGAAGTCGGACATTTTTATTCACAAGCTAAAAATGAGACAAATATCGTCATTTTACTGACAAATATGACCGTTTCAATGACAACTTGTTATCGTTTAGAAAAAAAAAATAGTTACATTCATTTTAAATGGATCACATTTACATTTACTTTGTTTTCAACGTGTAACAAAATATGAGTCGTAGTCAGATTCGAAAAGAGGATTCCTCACTTCCTTCTCTCATTCAAAACCGTACATGAGATTTTTATCTCGCACCGGCGCTTCAGCAAGACTTATTGTACAAATAGGGTGCGGAAAGGAAAGTAATTAATTGAGTTATGAGTATTGAGTAGTGGTGTGCTACACATAGCAATGATCGATGAGTGGAAAAAGGGTCTTTGATTATAGGTGGCCAGTACGAAAAAATCTTTTAAGGATATTGCCTTGCTTTATATCTCACTTATGGATATACTTACAACTTACAAGTGGATGATGACTACTTCTAATTAATTTTTTGGTGAAATGTTTATTCTCTTTTCGTACTTTATTTATGACAAATTATGGTCCCATGAGCTACTTATTTACTTAATAAGGTTTTCAGTTATGTTACTGACTTTACTATGTGCCTAAAGGTTTTGGCATACTAATGTGGGGCGAAAAGCTTAATGCCTGTATTCGATACCAACTTACGGAGTTAAATACCTATTAAATCACTTTACGAAGACAACATCCGGATTAAATACTATGAATGTGGCATACTGCTTCAAACTGTAAAGAATGTGACAAAAATAAATTATCGTGAGGAAACAATTCGACAATGGTGGTCGGACTATGAAAACTCACTAAATTGATCCACTTAACCCAGACCTAGGCGGCCAAGGCAGGTTTCAAGACTATAAAAACAACTTGAACATATTATTCGACGAATTGAGGGAATATCATTGTGAATAATATCACCATTATAACTTGATTTTCATGGTACAAAAGCTGCTTGGGCCCTTCGGATAACCAAATACATACAGTATATCATGCCTTGTGAGTTGTGGCTGCCATGACCTTTTTGGGAAAAATTGAGAAGTCAAGACCTCAAAAAAAACCCAAATTCTCATTTGTGATGGACCGATCCGTTGCAAGCTTGCGACTGGTCAAACCCCCCTCATAAATAGCAAGTGG
Source organism: Heliosperma pusillum (assembly GCA_022085475.1). Lineage (NCBI taxonomy): Eukaryota > Viridiplantae > Streptophyta > Magnoliopsida > Caryophyllales > Caryophyllaceae > Heliosperma > Heliosperma pusillum. Next base: position 11,409 of record JAIUZE010020619.1, read on the forward strand.
GGGCAGGTGGGGTGCAAATGGAGCCCCCCACTTGTCTTGTCACTTGCTCTTTGTGATGAGGATTTGACACGTCGCAAGCTTGCGACGGGTCGCCCCGTCACAAGCAAGGGTTATTGAATAATAGTGAATTAGGCCGCGGAATTGGGCTACTTAATCAACTCTAACCTAAGTAATTAAGAGATAATCCCCTATTCCAGTAATTTGTTATCAATTTACTCCGCATGTTTTTCCTTTTGCACATTCGCTAAAATCTTTACTTACGTATTTGAAAAAATTATAAAAAATTGACTCGTTAAGACTAATAAAAAAGAATCCACATATAGGGGTGTCGTTTGAGCGAGGCGAAGGTGGATATAAGCTCCCCCGTACTCATACCACCCATCAAGAAACTCTCGTAGCCATCCCCACCCCACCACCCATGGCGAGTACAAGTTTCCAAAACCATATCCACCCCCAACGGGTAAAAATATAAAAATGTACCGCCCCACTTACTCATTAACCCGCTACACCATAATGTTATTCGATAAATGTTTTTGTAAAAGTTAGTTTAATCACTATTAATTTCCAATTTTTTGATTTTTTTATCTTTATCATTCTAGTTTTTCACCAAATAAGTTAGTAAATTTTTTTTTTATAAAATACCTATTATTAACCTAATACTATTAATTTTTTTTATGGTTGGCGGATAGGCAGGTATGAAATGGGTAAGATGTAAAAACCATCCCCGTCCCACTACCCATGGCGGGTACAATTTTTGTACTCGTACCCGGCCCACCACCCGACAAAGCTCTACCCACACCTGCCCCAACTAATGCGGGTGCGGGACGGTATTCACTTGTATCCGCCTCACTGACATCCTTATCCACATTGACAATATTTTATGTTAGATACTGGAATTATCTTATAAATTTTCTTCATTGACAATTATTGGCGTCCCGGGGGCCTATTCGGCTATTCATATTTTTCATAAGATGTACAAAAAGTAGTAAAGTATAATAAGCTTAAAGCCTTATAGAGTTATATGCCAGTTCTTTCAATGTCCAAAGACAATTAATTATTCAATTAGTCTTGCTTGTGATGGATAGTGACCGTCACAAATGAGAATTTGTGTTAATTATTGGTGGGTGTATCATGTATGTTACCGATTGTTCTTGCAAATTAGAAAAATGTGTGAAACTTGGGTAGGTTGAGCCGTTGAGTAGAGTATTACAATAAGATAAGTTTTTATTTAAGACAAATTAAATATGTCCACCTAAGATGAATAATAAAAAACCGGTCTATATACGGATATACTTATATATCTGTGAGGATGATATTGGACATGTTTTATTAATATCTCCGTTTCAAGAAAGAATAACTGACATATAATAATGTTCTCTCTAGTAATAGTAACTACTTCCTCCAAATCGTTGTTTTGTTCTCTACTCTTTTAGGCACAACAATTAAGAAAATGAATTCCGATCACAAATGCAATTGATTTTGAACCAAACAAAACCTATCAAATATGAAAAAATGGAACAAAATGCGACTTAAATAACAAAAAAAATGGGAAACAAAATAGCGACTTGAATGGAGTATTTATTATTATGAAACAAATAAAACTGATTTTACTTATGCTTGCTTGTCTTCTTCGTCCTAAGTCCTAACGATAAGATGGAACTTTGTTTCAAGCAATTTTGCTGGAGAAACGTTTCTCAAATTTCGTACCTACCAATTTATTTTGTGGCACGGACGAATCGGTTTAATAAATAAATAAAATAAATTGGGTCTAATAAAAGGAGGAAAAGACAAAGTGGGTAAAAGATGTTGGATTTGGTGGATAAGCGTGCCACATAAGCTGTGACAATGACTTCATCTTCCTCCGGACTCCTGACTTCTGGGCGTACGCTACGGCCACTCTTCACTCTTACTTGCCCTTTACTACTTCCTATCGTTGGATTTTACACTTTGTCACATTGCCCAACCAATACTTTTACCATGGGTCAAATAGTATGAATTAGATAAAAAAAAAATCTCGTAAAAACTAGCAAAATAATGGTCTTATCAAGTTAAGATACTGTCAAGTTTGATGGTAGTTTACCCGTTTTATTCTTAAAATGAATAAACCTGTTTTAAGAGAAACCAATTGAGTATCGTATTATTATCACTTCATTATTTTTGAGTTTGAATGTTATCATCTTTAGAATCGTACAAAAACTTAAACCATAATATACAAATTAAGTGAGAAAAATAATAGTGAACTGTTAGCTGTGACAATGAACACCCTCGCTATGGTCATTCTTATTTATGATTTTTTGAAACGTAACTTAAAGCCAAAGGTAACTAATATAACAGTATAAGTTTCGCATGGAGCAAAATTAAATTTCAGGATAATGGTAGTTCAATTCAACCAGTCCATCTCGCTGAAGACGAATATAATTTGTCTTCAATTGAAGACCTCTAAAAAAAGGTAAGTGGGAAGACACTCTCTCTCATATTTACCTTTGGCTTTTGTGAGAGATTTTCAGCTGAAAACATATTATGTCTGTCTTGATTGCGATTTTGTGTAGTTCCACATAATTTCTTCCAGATTTACAATACTTTTCAGTAATACAAAATTCAAAAAACTTGATTTTATGCTCTATAAAAGTATAAAGTACGGCCTATATGTGTTTGCGTGTAGTAGAGTAGTAGAGACGTATATTTATGTATGTTGTTTATTCTTTTAATTGAGGTGACATGATTTTACTCCATATTTGATATTTCCATAGGGACCATAAGAAACAAAGTTGAAGTGGCGTGAAATGTTGGCCTATAGATCGAATTTGCACGGTTAGTTTAATAGATGCGGAAAACACGAAAATGAAATTCCCAATAATCATAATCTAATAGTATATCGTACTAGTATACTGATGCAGCAGATATGCAATAGCGATGGTGACCAACCATATCAATTTTCAACTTCCAACATGTTGGCGATGCTCCTAAGACCATCCCCAAGCAGAGGTCGCGCTAATTAGGTCGCGACCCGGTTTTATTCTTAATCCCACTTTATTTATCTTGACCTACTTTCACCCTCCCAAGCAGAAGGTCACGACCTAGGTCATCAACTCAATCATTTTCCACTTCCCACATTCTCTACCCAACTTTTCCCTCTTACTTTTACAATTATTTTTCTAACAATTATTATTTTTTAATTGCTCAACCAATAAAAAATAAACACCTAGAAGGTCACAAGGTGGTCAATTTTGTTCAAATATGGTCACAAATTGACCTTTTATTGGAAAAGGTCACAAATTAGCAATCAAAGGTCACAATTGTATTTTCTTAATTAAGTCATTAACATGACCAAGCAAGGTCATGACCTAGCAATTGACCTTGCTTGGGGATGGTCTAAATATTATCATATCGCAACTTGTACATCTTTTTCAATCATTCATTTAGCTACTTGAAATTTTATTAAAGATTTAGCATATTATTGTCTGATTTGTCTATACTCCCATGTGGCTTGCATATATTTTATGTTTTTCCATGGCTAAATCACGAATTAAAGTTTGTTGGATCGATGTACTTGGGAAAAAAAAATACAATCAATTATCTGTTACTTTAAAAATGCATACAACTGTTATTAAATATTAAGGATTTTATCGGGGCGAATAATTTTCGTTGGTCGTCTCGTCCCGCTTCGGCCCCATGTAAAGAGGACTTGATAATGATTTGATAGGTGATGGGAGGGGTGTGGATATCGAAAGTGTCATCCACCACGGGTTGTGGAGCAATTGTGGGTATCATATATATCACACCCGCTCATACCCATCCGCCCACATGTCCCCGGATCACTTATTCATGTCTATTCATACAATCATACACTGATACACGCACCCTCCTACGGAATTTATCATTATACTATAACAAACAAAATTATATGCAAAATATTGTTGTCTAAACTCTAATGTCAAAAGATGAGAAAATTGATGGGAGAATTAAAAAAAAACTGTTTAAAATTTAACGTCAGGATAGATTAAAGAGCTTGTAACTCATATTAGTCGTTTTATCCATATCATTTCATTATTTGAAAGAATATGTACTAGTCAAGTAAATCAGTGAATGTTAAGCTATTGCTAACCCCTTTACGAAGATTATTTGTATCAGTTGTACGAGACTAGTATATCAGGAACTATATCATTAAATTTTCTGTGGAAGAAATAATACTCCGTAATAATTTGGTTGGTCAAAAGATACCCCATAATGGGTATGATTTAAAAAGGTTCTATCCACACGGTCTTAGGCCCTGTTCTTTTGGACTTAAACTCAGCCCCTTTAAGTTCAGTTTAGCTCCTATAAGTTCAGTTCAGTTCAGTTCAGTTCAGTTCAGCTCCTATAAGTTCAGTTCAGTTCAGCTTCTATAAGTTCAGTTTAGCTTCTATAAGTTCAGTTCAGTTCAGCTCCCATCAATTCAGTTCAGCTCCTATAAGTTCAGTTCAGCTCTTAGGCCCTGTTCTTTTCGGCTGAAACTGAGCTGAACTGAGCTGAACTGAACTGAACTGAACTTAATAGAGCTGAACTGAACTTAATAGAGCTGAACTGAACTGAAGTAAGAGTTAATTTATGAAGAGAGGAGTTGAACTGAACTGAACTTAGACCTGGCAAAAGCAACCCGACCCGACCCGATTGACCCGACCTGTGACCCGAAATTGACCCGAACTACAACACCCAAATGTGACCCGAAACCCGATTGGACCCAACCCGACCCGAACATGACCTGATCTTTCTTGACCCGTAACTGACCCGACCCGAAAATAACCCGATCCAAAACTAGACCTGGCAAAAGCAACCCGACCCGATTGACTCGACCCGAATGACCCGACCCGTGACCCGAAATTGACCCGAACTACAACACCCAAATGTGACCCGAAACCCGATTGGACCCGACCCGACCCGAACATGACCCGATCTTTCTTGACCCGTAACTGACCCGACCCGAAAATAACCCGATCCAAAACCATTCAACCTGAAAATGACCCGACAAAACATAACTTTAATTGAACCGAAAAGACATAAAATGGCATTTTGTCACTTATTATTTGACCCGAAAATGACCCGACCCGAAATAACCCGACCCGATTGACCTGAAACGGACCCGACAACAAACCCGAAACCCGAAATGACCCGACCCGACCCGAATTAACCCGAAATCAACGAGAGACCTGAACTGACCCGACCCGAACTAGCCCGACCCGAACCCGACCTGGTTGACCCGTTTGCCATGTCTATCCAAAATCACTCAACCCGAAAATGACCCGACAAAACATAACTTTAATTGAACCGAAAAGACTTAAAATGGCATTTTGTCTCTTATTCTTTGACCCGAAAATGACCCGACCCGAAATAACCCGACCCGATTGACCCGAAACGGACCCGACATGAAACCCGAAACAAACCCGAAACCCGAAATGACCCGACCCGACCCGAATTAACCCGAAATCAACGAGAGACCCGAACTGACCCGACCTGAACTGGCCCGACCCAAACCCGACCCGGTTGACCCGTTTGCCAGGTCTAACTGAACTGAACTTAATGGAGCTGAACTGAACTGAACTAAACTGAATAGAGCTGAACTGAACTGAAATGAGCTGAAAATAAGTCAGAAAGAACAGGGCCTTATAAGTTCAGTTCAGAAAAATTCAATTCTTACAAATTAAGTTCAGAAAAGTTATACGGAATATATTATTTATGAAAACCTATATAAAAATATTTGACATTAATTAGTGGAATGACATTTGGTCAATTGAAAAAAAGGTGGGTGTTAAAAAATACGCCCCGAATGTCACAAAAGTATCAAATGTCGATTATTGTTTTATACATTCACACTCCGTAATTTTATAAGGATGCATACTCTTAGAATACCTATTATACAACATGACGTGAATATTGAAGGAACAGTAGATTTGGGCATGTTTGATGATAAGCGGAAAAAACCATGTTCAAGGTACGAAACAAGATAGTAAAAAACATTTGGCGAGACAATAGATTCGTTGTTACGAGTGATAGTGAAGATAAAGAAGAAAGTGATGAGGAAGATGATGATATGAAAATAGATGGATAGAAAACGATGTAATATGTGATTTATTTTTTTATCGTAATGTAAACGTAGTAATCTATTTGAACAAACCAATGTACGTAAATCGGAATTATGCTATTATCTTACCTTACGTTTTAGAGTATACTTTTTTTATGACAGTCATTTCCAAAAGATAAAGATACAGATAAAGATGATGTCAACGTAGTAATCTATTTGAACAAATCAATGTATATAAATTGGAATTATGTTATTATCTTACCTTATGTAATAAAGTTCAGTTTAGTAAATTTTAGATTCTATAAATTCTATTCAATTAAGTAAAATTAAGTTCAGAAAAGTTCAGATCCTATAAGTTTAGTTTAGTTCAGTTCAGCTCCTATAAGTTCAGTTCAGCTCTTATAAGTTCAGTTCAGTTCAGTTCAGCTCCTATAAGTTCAGTTCAGCTCCTATAAGTTCAGTTCAGTTCAGTTCAGCTCCTATAAGTTCAGTTCAGCTTCTATAAGTTCAGTTCAGTTCAGTTCAGCTCCTATTCAGCCCAAAAGAACAGGGCCTTAAGGCAGGAATGGATATACATTTTAGTTCACGGATGCAAATGCGAGATCCTTTGCACCCACTCCATCCTAAGGAGTACGTTACAAAATCCAAAGTATCATCATTCATAATCTAAATACCAGATTCCTACTACATTATTTCTTAGTTCGAATGTTTTGGTTAACATGGGCATGGCCGATGACCTCATGCATGACCCCATGTGATAATACTATCTTTGTCTATCCCACAACTCCAGAAGTCGTCATGATTCTTGCCCCTCTCATTCAAGTGTTCTTTGATTTAATTATTATATCAAAGAAACTGAAAATTATAATAAGGGGGAAAAAGACCAATTAAATGTATGGGAAGATATGATGAAAAATGACACATTTGACATTTGAATAAAGAATAGTCATTTGCATCTTATACAATGTATTTACCTTTTATTGCTATATGGATTAGGAAGGAGGTTAAGAGATCATAATGAGACAAATAATGGATGATCATTGAGTTACAAGATGATCGAATATTATAGTCTAATAAATGCCGTAGGTTTACCCATACTTTCACGAAATCATGATGGCAACCTCAATTTATTAGCCATAAATATATATATAAATTGTTCTGTTTATAGAAAAGATCAATAATTGAACAACTTATATGGTAAGAAAGTAAAGAACTTAACTTTGCCCTTCTATAATCACTAATATGAAGCATCATTAAGTTCACCGTGACCATTCGATCATTGGTAATAAATTTTCCGTTCACGTATTCTCATTTGTGATGGGCATATCTGTTATAAGTTTGTGATGGGTCAAATATTAACCGCATACATAGAAAAAGATAAGTCATTTGCAATTCTCTAGGCTTTCTTAGCTACCCAAGTAAGAAATACTTTACTCATTATGAATTTGTGATGGATATATCCGTCAAAAGAGAGACTTATTATTTTCCTTTTAGCAAATGTATGAAATGTCAATTAGTTAGATGTCGACAAAGTTTTGTTGAAACTGAGTCTTACATTCTTACCCCAAATATGTCTCACTTTTATAATAATTAGATTAGATTCAAATTCAAATATATTTAATATACACTTGAGCTAACTAGTGAATAATTGTTTGTTTTGGCATCTATATATGATCTCTATTTTTTTTAGGGTGTGAATCAAACTTAGTTTCATATTGTCCACAAACCTAAAATCGAAATACACGTTGTCAAACTCGTGACTAACTGGCTAACATAGCAACATCTCTAAACGGGTTCGAAATTGTTAAGCATTGGCATCCCTCCTTTAGCACGACCACATAACCTTTACATTAGAATAACAATTATTGATTTGGCAATAATGTTTTTTTGTAACGGATAGATCCATCACAAGTTTTTTAACGGGCATGCCTGTCACAAATGAGAATTTGGGTTGATTTGGTTGATGAGGATTAGAATCTTGAATATATTAAAATCATAAATTCTCATTGTAGACGGACGAATTCAGTCATTAGCTGAGTACGAGCCAAATTTAACAACAAATATAATCATGTGTCAAATAACCAGTTATAACTTATAAAATGATAGTGATTACATTTTATCGTTAAATTGGTCCATATTCAACAAAACTTACTTGTATCTTGATTCTTGGGAAAGGGAAAAGCAAGTTGAAAGAAAGAAAAGGTATTGGAGTGAAGAAGGAATAAAAGAGAAGATAGTGGAGATAATCATCAAACACGTCACCCCCCATTTGCGGAGAAACGCGGCCGCTTCTTCCCCTCTCTCCCAAGCCTCTTGGAATCTGACCCTTTCACCCCATATCTTCCAATTACAATGACTCATTACTACTTCATTAATAATTAATTAATTAAATAAAAGACAACAAAGAATCATTCCGTATTTCATTTCACCTATACAACTTCCTATGTCAAGGGACCAGGGTTCGTTTATACATCGGAATGAGAAAAATGATTATACATTTGATCTAATATCTCAGACTGGTATAAATTTTAGTTTTTGTGCATTTTTTTTTGAGTATTTTATAGTCTATAAATTACATTTTAAATTTTATATGTTATGTTTTTTTGAGTTTTATTATAATTTTTTTTAGCCTAATATTCAAATTAATGAATTCAAAAACTTTATAATCAAATTCATAATTTTTAATACTAAACTCAAAAACTTTATTGTAAAACTCAAAAATTATATTATCTGTGGTAATAAATCAGATGTATAATCCACATACTGATGAATAATTGTTACCCAAATAATCACAAGTGAAAAATTAAAGAGAAATGATCGTGGTAAGCGAAAGATAATCATTATATACACAAATTCTCAATAATTGCAAACGGGTCCTCAAAAGCAATTATTGGAGTTCCTCTTACGCTATCTTTTACTCCATTAATCAATACCCAAAGGTGGGCGGTAATGTATTACCCTTTTATGAGGGTAATAAATTACATTGGTAAATAATTACTCTGAATTATCACCTTACACATTACTCGCGTGCATTTCCCCTCTTTTACCTTTAATCCAAGCAAGTCTTTAATTGTAATCGGACATACTTTTTTGTTATTTGACCATCCTCAAGCACAGGTCGCGCTAATTAGGTCGCGACCTGGTTTTACTCTTAATTACACTTCACCCTCTCAAGCAGGAGGTTACGATCTCAACGCAATCATTTTCCATTTCACAGCATTCTCAAACGTACTTTTTTTTATTGTTCTTTTATTGTTCAACTGATGGAAAGTGTACATCTATAAGGTTATCAAGATAGTCAATTTTATTTAACAATGGTCACAAATTGACCTTTTAATGTAGAAGGTCACAAATTAAAAAAGCATATGTCAATAATTCACAGTTATTGTGTTTTTCGCTCACAATATAATTACCCCTATCATATTAAACGATTATCTCTACCATATCATTCATAAAATACCTATTTAAATCCATTTTAAAATTAAAACAAGTGCTAATGCCTTGAACAATAATTAATGTCATTTAGACTAAGCACATACAAAAATTATAGTTGTGCATAAACATTTAGCCTAAATTCTGATTGAAGACGGACACTATTCGTTACAAGCTGAATACGGATAGTGTCTCTCGCATAATATGCAAGTGAGAAGGCAAGTGGATGTGCCTTCCCACTTACATATTGTGAGAGAGACATTATCCGTATTTAGCTTATAACCGATAATATTCGTCTTCAGTGAAACAAGCCGAACATTTGCTATTATTACCCAATACTCAATACTCAATACTCAATTACTGAATCCAAGTTAAGCCGCACACTAAGTTAACCATTGAGTTAAACCTTAACCAACGTCCCAATTCTCTCTCTTCCTTTTTCCAATCTATAAATCCCATCCTTCCTCCCCCTCATCTTTCCAAATTTTTCAGTTGTTTCCAAAGCCCATAATTTGATTTGGTGGTATCCATCTAATTGAGCTACAATTAAACTTACAAACCTACTCCTAACTCTTAAGTCCTAAGTCGTGACAAAAGTATATGAAAGATGAGTTGCAATGGTTGCCGAGTGTTAAGAAAAGGATGCAGTGAGACGTGCATGTTACGGCCATGTCTACAATGGATCAACACACCTGAGTCCCAAGGCCATGCCACTCTTTTCCTCGCTAAATTCTTCGGCCGTGGCGGTCTCATGTCCTTTATCTCCAACGTCCCTCCCCTTCAACGCCCTGGTACTTTCCTTTTTCTTTTTATACCTTAACTACCCTTCATCTTATTTAACCCCTTTCAAGTTTAAAATAGGTTTTGCACCTAGGGTTCAATTAAATTAGACCTACTATTAGGTGGTTATTATACTTAGACCTGACAAAATTGACCGGCTCGACTAATCTGACCCGTACCCGAGCTGAGGATCTTGAGATTGACCCGTAACCCAAACTGACCAGATTAATATGAGACTACCGAATGTTTATTGTTGCACATAATTTGATAATAGTAGCAACAAAAATGACTCAAAGAATTAACCCGACCTAATCTGAACTCTGTTAAACCCGAAAATAGGTCAACCCGGTTGATCCGTTTGTCCGGTCTGGTTGTACTTGTATAAAGATCTTATTTGAGAATCAGCAAGTTTTATGGAACACGGCATATCCGTCTTTAATAAAAATGGGTCAGGTTGCCTCTCATTTGCCTTTGTGTGAGAGACAAACCGACCCGTTTTCATTGAAAAGGGATATGCCGATCTTCAATTAGAATGTTGAGTTACAATAAAATTGCAAAATCTTTTGGACAACCGGATGTCTAATTCCGTCATTTTGGTATGTCATATGCAGCCTTATTCCAGTCTCTTCTATACGAAGCCTGTGGCCGGACAGTGAACCCGGTTAGTGGGGCGGTCGGGCTATTATGGACCGGAAACTGGCACATGTGCGAGAAGGCTGTTCAGACCATCTTACATGGTGGGACCCTAACCCCGATTCCCGAGTTCCTCATCGCTGCTCCCTCCTCCCCGACAACCGGTGAAGTTACCGAGGTTGTCTGTCCCCCGAAAAAGCATACCACCTCCACGTGGCACAACCAACAAAAAGAGCAACACCAGCAGTATCTAAGCCTTACGCCACCGTGTCATCGACCCGAAACGCCACCGTCGTTGAATTCTGAAGGATCGGGTACTACGGTTTGTTTCGACAGAGGAATGAGTGCTGATAACTATCGTTATCACAAGGATACGATGATGGTAGCAGAGCCGGAGCTGTTAAATTTGTTCGTGTAAGGACGTGATCTGAGATTTTTAATTTTGGGGTTCGTAAACTCGAACCCCAAAATATTGAATTTGAACAGTTCAACCGGTCCGTTTGACATGTCTACTAATTTGAGTTAATTTTGTTAGAATTTTGGAAGGTGGTTGGTTTGGTTTGGTTGAGGTATGACTTATGAGGGGTATTTTGGGAATTTGATATTGTGGGAGGAGAATATTGTAAATTGACGGTAGCAAAGATTTCTCTCTCTAAAAATATGCGGAGAAGGGAGCGTGAATGCTACTCGGCGTCATTTTTTTTGTTCTTTTTGTTTCGTCACTACTTTTTAATTTGTGACTGCCTTTTAGGTTATTATTATTAAAACTTCTTAAATTTTTTGAGTTTAGTGGATATTGTACATTTGTACTACCACGATACTAGTGGCGGACCTATGATTTTTTTGAAGTGGCCACAAAATTTATTCCCCCAATATTTCTGACCTTATTATGCTGCCCTTCACAAGTTCATGGGGGCGGAACTAGGCGTAGCCCTTAGGCTTCTTGGGCTATAGCCCGAGATAAAATGTCAAATAACATTAACTGAAAAAATAAGACATGTGTAAGGAGTAGAGTAGATGGTTGTTTGTTTTGTCTACCATATACTTCCTCCATTCAACTTCACTCTACCACTTTCATTTTTGCACACTATTCATGAGTCAGCATCTAATTGCAATTTTCTCTCAATATATAAGTGACAATATATTCATGTGTGATCTTGTTTGATTCGTCTTTACGAGTATATTATTAATATCCAATTTTTATAATTTTTGCAAACACGTAACTAACGATATTTACCACGTAAAACACGTCTCGGCAAACGTGAAAAAATTATTTGGTAGAGTGGAGTTGAATGGAGGAAGTAAAAGACTGCGGTTTGACTTCCACCGATTTCATTATGTTCAATTTCATTTTTTAAGGCCCTGCCAAGAAGTGCTTACTTTTTTGTTTCGTTATCAATATGCAACATGTCAATACGATTTAGGATCCTCTCCATTTATTTCCTCTCATAAACCCATTAAATAATATTTTCCCCTTTATACACTATAAACTTTTATTTCTATACATAAATATGTAACCGTTCGATGCAGACATAATGCAATTTCGATCGTTGAAAGGAACTTATCTCTCCATTTCTTTTGATGAAATGGAGAGGATCCCTCCCCATGGCAATACATGCCGTTCTTCTCTAACTCCTATACGGAGTATACTTTATTTATTCTGCAAAAATCCAATTTTATTGGACAATCTATATTTTATAAATATTTTAGATTGAGTTTATTATTGAGTGTGTTTCATTGTCATCGTTATTAAATAGTTTAACAAAATTATTTCTGCTAATCTTTATTATTGGTTTGTTTTATCATGCTACAATTTTTTTCTACAGTAGGTCTTGCTTAAGACGGGTCGGATTTTACAACGGGTATTTTGTGAGAGAAATGGGTAGAGAGGACAAGGTGGGCTCCCCTCATGTGCTCTCCACTCACCCTTAATGGGTATTTTGTGAGAGAATATGGTATCCGTCTTAAGCTTAAGACGGATACCTCCATCTGAAATAAGTATTTGTGTTTTTTCTATTCATATAAGTTTATTTTTCAAATAATAAACATCCATCTTTCAAGTAGGTATGTCATAATCAATGGTGGAGTTATGGGGTAAAGGCGTGGAGCTGCTCGTCCTGCTAACGTTGAAAATTTGAAATTTTTAATTCAAAATTTCAAAAAAATTCCGAGACTACCTTATATAATTATCTGTTCACCCAGTTGAAATTTTTCACCCCCGCTAGATTCGAAGCTTGGCTCCGCCGTTGGTTACAATTTCAATTATTTTACACTGATATATTTTAGTAGTCTATTAATCTAGCCTTAGATACATTTCATTCCTGGTTCCACCCCTACATGTAGGGCTGAGCAAAAATATACGATACGGTTTTATTATACGTATCCGATACGATATACGGTTTCAATTATACGGATTTCCGTATATCCGATACGAATTTCCGTATATATGATACGGTTTATAAAAAACCGTATCGGATACGTATCGGCAAAATTTGAAACCGGATATACGGTTTCCGATACGGTTCCTATTTTTAATATAAAATATAAAAATAAAATCATAAAACCACTAAATGTCGGGTATATCCGTGACTCAATCTTATTACTTTTAAACATTTTTGAGTTGTTTATTCTTATAATATATAATACTCTTTTAACTTATTAAGAAAAATCATAAAATCACAAAACAAATAAAAATAAGACATAAAATTTTACATAATTAATTTAAAAACCGGATACCGGATATACGGTTTCCGGATATACGGAAAAACCGGATATACGGTTTCCGGATATACGGAAAATCCGTATCGGATAAGGATACTCAAAATTGAGATTTTTAAAACCGGATATCCGATACGGTTTTGAAAACCGTATCGGATATACGGTTTTGCTCACCCCTACCTACATGTCCACTTTTCTTATACCATGATCCAAAAATAATGACGAATTTAGGATTCTAAAAATAATTATCGTACAAATTTGAAAAAGACATTAAGATAAACATCTTTTTTTAGGAAAAGAAAAAATGAAATAATAAATTTATTAGGATAGTTAACTCTTTGTTTCATTTTTTAAAGTTTTCATCATCAATAAACTTGATCAATAAAATCCAACAAAAAATATCTAAAGTATAGTTTAAATAGGTTTTTAAGTTCCATCTAGTCAACTTTATAAATTATGGGAATGGTCAAGTTATTAACATTTCACACAATTAAAGTGGGTTTGAACCCTTAACTCAAAAAATAAGTAAAATGCTCCTGGCAAGGATCAAACTTGTGTGTTCGGAGTGGGAGATATGCGGGCCATTGATAACTACGGAGTATATGATATCTGTGTGCAACAATTGTTACTTATTACTTTCTTTTTTTTTCTATATTTTCATGGTGGGCACGTCACGTGCCCTAATTCGACCCGTCTTTATTAAAAATTGATATGTCTGTATTCAATGAGAATTAGTGTTTTTGAGCATGTGTTTTAGACTATGGCCCTGTTCTTTTGGACTTAATTTCAATTCCTATAAGTTCAGTTCAGCTTCATTAAGTTCATTTCCGTTCAGCTCTATTAAGTTCAGTTCAGTTCAGTTCAGCTCTATTAAGTTCAGTTCAGTTCAGTTCAGTTCAGTTTAGATTACTTTTATTTCAACATTATTATGATTATTATTCTTATCGTTGTTATTAGGAAAAATGACAAATTACTACCTATTATGTTCAGTATTTTGTAATTTACTACATAATATACCTAACTTTACATACTACTACCTATTAAGTTATGCATAAGTGCAATTTGCTACCTCATTGACGGAAAACACCAGAAATAGGACTGAAACCACCTTAGATAGGATTTGTCTTTTTTTTTGTTTTGTAAACACCCAAATTATACCCATACTACCCTTTCTATTTGTTTTACCTCACACATTTACTCTCCCTCCATTATATACTCTAATTTTCAAAATTTTCATTCAATTCCACCATTCCTCCATTTTCAAGCTTTCTATCTCATTAATTATTTTCTTTTTTCTTTATTCCTCTTCTCCTCTATTCTCTTCTCTCTGTGGCTCTTTCTCCTGGCTCTTTCTTCTCTCTGTCTCGATCTCTTTTTCTCTATCTGTCTCGATCTCTTTCTCTTCTAGCCTTCTCCATTATAAAAACATAATTAATATCACTCAAAGACAACCCAGGATCTAACAACAAACCCCCACCAACATATTCAGTCTTACCTTTCTTATACTCAAAATTATTACCATGGTAATACCTCATACAAAGTGAACAAGGTATGTATGACATCTTACAATTGAACAGTAGACAAATGTGGGTAACTAATCAACAAAAAATTAAACAATGAAACTAACAACCATTAAAAAACACATAAAAGCAGAACATTACTCACATTAATCATCAAACAACAAAAAAACCCCAAAATATTACAAATAATATCTACTTAAGGTTGAATTATCAAAAATAACAACATAAACAATCAACAATGGAATAAGTTTGCCTGAATATCAGACGGAGTGATGATTCACGATGATGACAATGGTGGAAGTTATGGTTTTTGATGAGTTTGGGTGGATGTAATTAAATTTTACAGTTTCACTGAAAAAATTGAGGAGGGAGGGAGTGATTATTAAGGTTAATGAGGGAGGTAGAGTAAGGGAGTGTTAAATAAGGGTACTATGGTCATATCACATGCTCAGGTGAGTTTTGGGTAAGAAACAACCCATTTCCGTCCATTAGGTAGTATATTCTATTAAATTGTGCTCTTGTTAGTTGTATTTTGCAGAAATAGACATATTAGGTAGTATTTTACAAATTTCAGACTTTAATAGGTAGTAATATACAAATCGCCCTTATTAGTATTATGTTAATTCATTTAATATTGTTATTATTATTATATTTATATTTTTAAAAAATTATTTATTACTATTATATCACCGTTATAATTCTTCTTTATATTATTATATTTATATTTAATATATTTATTTATTCTTATTTTATTACGATTAATGGAAATATTAGTATTATTAATATTTATTAATATTATATTTTATATTTTATTGATATATTCATTATTATGAATATTATTAGAAAAATATTTATTATTATTATTAATATTATTATTACTAATATTAATAATAATAATAATTATTATTATTATTATAATGTATTAATATACTATTATTAGGCCCATTATTATTAATAATTATATTTAATTTATTACTATTTATATTAATTATATTTTTTTAGTTACTATTGTTGATATATTTATTACTATATTATATTTTTATTAATAATGTTATCATTTATATTTATATTTTATTATTATAATATTT
>JAIUZE010020620.1:0-10202 GCA_022085475.1 Heliosperma pusillum
TTTCCCTTGCCGGATTTCTTGAAAAGAGTCTTACCCTTTCCCTTATCCTTCCTCACCCCAAGGTTCATGTTCTTCATTTTCATGGAAAGAACATCCTTGGGTTCACTCCCACTAGCCTCCATGTCCCTCTCCGCTTGGGTGAGGATTGCATGGAGTTCATGGAAACTCTTGTCCATGCCATTCATGTTGTAGTTCACCCTAAATTGGGTGAACTTAGGTGTGAGTGAATGAAGGATCTTACCCACCACCAATTACTTCGGAATTTTGCACCCTAGACGCTCTAAGGTGTCCGCGTGCTCAACCATTTTGAGCACGTGTGGGCCAACCTTTTGGCCCCTTTGAAGCTTGGTGTCAAAGAATTTCGTAGCCGCCTCATATTGGAGAATTTGAGGGGCTTGCGAAAACATCGATGTTATCCTCGTGAATATCGTATATGCATTGATAGATATCAATTGGAGTTTGAGTTTGGGTGAGATTGACCAAATCAAGACATTCTTGACGTCATTAGCAACCTTCAAATAAAGGTCATACTCGGCCCGAACCACCGCGGACGATCTTGGTGCGGGTTCGGTGGGGGGCTCTTCGACCAAGTAGCGAAGCACGTTATCGGATAACGCGGCGCTATTGATCGTTGACTCCCATTCAACGAAGTTACTTCCGTCATCCTTTAGGACACACTTGTCCATGACGGATCTCAACCATGAGTCCTTACCCAAGGTTGCAGCGTTTGATGATGTTGACATTATGCGAATATGGTAACTACAACAAAAAGAAATATATAAACATTCATTGTTAATTTCCTTGAAAAACATTTTAACAAGTTAAGCATTCATATAATGACCTCTCACTAAATTATATAAATGATTCCAAGACCCATCTTTAAATAAAAATAGTCATCGCACTCTACTTTAATCTAGAAATGGGAAGTTCATTACTTGACTAATTCTACACTTAGAACTCTTGGTTGACGGATTTCGACTAAATCCATCTCCTAGTCCCACGATAACGCTTATCTCGTTGAGTCCAATCCAATTTTGGCTTGTGATCGTATCACCCTACTTACCCGAGGTAAAAAGGGACCCACGAGCGTGGTAGCCCTAATGAACACGGGATTCATAGGTGTTACAATTGGTAAGGCTAATCTCAATTTTTAAAACATGTGAGAGATCTTGTCAATTTAGTTATTAATTCCCTATAAGTGAACTAAGTCGGTGAATTGTGAATAACGTTGAATTGACAATAACGGAAAATAAAATGCATGTGTGACGATTTTGGCATGAGCGGAAATAAAGCAAGCAAACAAGCAACGATAAAATCCTAGTATGGCCACCTAGCTAATCAAATTAACTAGATAATTACAAATTCGGAAACCAACTCCTTGGTCCCTTGCCTCTTCACTTGGAACACCTTCCAAAATGGCACCGTCTTGAGGGAGTCACTGGTCTTCATAAAAATAATTACAAATATACAAATATACAAATTCCTATTATACATTTATTCTATAAAATAAAATTATTAAATTATACAAAACGGCGATACGAGATCGCAATAAAATTACAACCAAACCGTTATTCCCTTACATTACGGGTAATAACGATTAAAAAATAACTAGGCCATACTAGGTACAAAATTTGCATAAATTATTAAATAAATGACATTAATTCATTCAACCATAAATAAAATAAATTGCTGCAAAATTCATGCCAAAATCGCCCTAAACACATTCATGCTCATTGTAGCTCGATTTTTCGGGATTTATTGATTTTTAACCATTAAAAATCAATATCAATATTTAAATCTCATTTAAATTCAAACTAATTAACTAAACTGTTTTAGAACTCAAAATTAGTCCCTGCTAATTTTGTTGGTCATTAATTAGATCGATTTGATTTCATTTGCTAAATAGTACGGTTTAATCATAACAATTATGAAATAAAACCAAAATAAAATATAAACATCATAACATTTGAAACCAAAAATTTTATACATTCTGGAACATTTCCAGGAACTATAAAAATAAAAAATATTTGCTCAAAAAATTTAAAATAATTTCATGAACAAATAGCTTTGTATTTAATGGTTTTATCAAATAAAAATCATTAGATATAGTAAAACAGTGAAACAAATTATGAAATTTCACCAAGATGATAAAAATCACAATTTAAAATGTACCAAAAATTTTCAAGACCAGAAAAAGACGTTTCTATTTTATGAACATTATAATCTCATATTATCGACCTTTATCGTATAAAAATCAATGAACATACAATACATAAGTAAAAGTCACGAAATTTTACATACAATATCTAATGCATGCATGTGAGATCATATTAAAAATTCATGGCCAGAATCAACATGAAACTATATTTAGTTAACTTTTAACTCATAAAATGCATGTTAACTCGGTTTAAACGCCACAAATCAAAATAAATAGCAACTCAATCCCTAAAATCACAAAATTTGACCACAAACATTTTGAGGTCAGTAGATATACATGCACCAAAAATTTTTGTCAGAATCGTATTTTAACATAAAGTTTTTGATTTATTAGTTATCTTATAACTTTAATAAAAAAAATGTCCAAAATGAACATGCATGCTACACGCTAGCTCTGATACCACATGAAAGTCATAGACCTTAATTAGATCCACTAATTAGTTGCTAAATTACTTGTTAATTTAGTATTTAATGATCTATGTAACATGCATGCAAATATAAAGACATTTATATAAAAGAAGAAATTTCCTCACATTGATAAGGAAATAATATGGGCACAACAAGAACTCCTTCTTGTTGTTCTTGAGCTAGTAATATGGATGAACACAAATAATCTCCAAACTAGAAGATCTCGTCTAAGTTGCACCAAGATGAACCCAAATAATCTACTCTTATTATTAACTAGATAATAAGTTAGATATTATACTACTAATATTAGACTATATTACTACACTATTAATACTTAAGAAATATTAGTATATGAGAGTTTTTAGAGAGAAGTTTAGTTTTGAGAGGTGTATGATAAAATGAGCAAGAATAATGAAGAGAAGAAATGAACAACAATTGCTCTCTTTATAGCCAAGAAGGGCCGGCCAAAGTGATCACCAAAGAGTGGTTTTTTCTTCTTATTTTATTGCCATGCAAAGTGGTAATGTGTTGTAGTGAATAAAATGATTTTAGGTTTACTATTCATGTCATAAGCACATGTTGCTTGTGAGTACGAATAAGAGCAACCATCATCACCATCCACTATGTCATAACCGGCCATGTGAAGGCTATTTTGATCCATTTTGATTTTTGATATTTGTCCCACAAATACTTATTAATCATATGATTAATTATCTTGTATAATTAAGTGTTAATTTGATCATATAACAATTATATGACTCAATTAAATAAATAATATGTACTTAACATTTTAAGTAATATTTTACCATTATATCAATATATAATGGGTCCCACAATGCTTAGTTAATTTATTTTACAACTCCTTGTAAATATAATTAACTAATTACCTCTATCTCAAAACCTCAACTAATTTAGTAATTTAACGATTAATTACTAAGTTAAATCTTATTTAATCATATTAAAATAAGATATAAATTTATTAGTCAATTATCGCATAATTGAAAAATAAACTTAATCGAATTTGAGTTCTTAACTCAATTTCTAACAATTAACTCTCGTACATATCGAATATATGTAATGTACTAATTAACTGTATCGTATACAAATAATTAGTTACTATTTGGATTTCATCCTTTAGGTGTGACCGAAAGGGATCAGTTGATCACCGCCGTCATACGACAATAACGTCAAACTCTAGTCAGCCAACCGTTATTGATTTACGTTAATCAACTGACTAATCATATATATAGTCAATTAATATCCCAATTATATTCCTTAATAAGATTTATTATGTGGCGCACTATTTATGGAGGACACCTACTCCAACAGTAACAATAACAATCACTATAATAAACCTAGACAACCCTATATTAAGAAGAAAAAAATTGTTAGACAGGTATGGGTTAGGAAGGATCAAATACATAGAGTCACTAACCATAAAGGACCCAACTTAGCGTGGGTACCTAAAAGCTGTATTTGATTCTGTTGCAGATAATAGTGAAAGAAAATAATCTATGGTATCTCGACAGTGGGTGTTCGAGACACATGACCGGAAACAAGAATCTTTTTCTTTCACTAGAGCCCTTCAACGGTGGCAAGGTCACCTTTGGAGACAACAAAAAGGGCAAAATAATCGGTGTAGGTAAGATTGGTATATCTCCTTCACATGCTATCAATAATGTCTATCTGGTAGATGGTCTCAAACATAACTTACTAAGTATCTCTCAATTATGTGACAAAGGCAATAAAGTAGTTTTTCATTCAAATGTTTGTCGCATCATAATTGAAGGTCTAGTAATGTTATTTTGGAAGGTCTACGTAAAAGGAACGTGTATATGATTGATTTAAATAAAGTTACTACAAGTTCCTTTACGTGAATGAAAGTTACTGTGGATGATTCATGCTTGTGGCACAAGAGGTTTGCACACATGAGTCCAACGATTTTAAAGAAACTCAAATTGTAGGATTTAGTTGAGGGTTTACCCTCAATCAAATTCGAACAAGAAAAGATGTGTGACTCATGTGCCCGTTGTAAACAAGTTAGATCTTCATTCAAACCAAAATGAGTAAGTACAGAGCGTCCATTTGAGTTGGTACACATGGATTTGTGTGGACCTATGAAAGTCAGAAGCCGCGGTGGATCGAGGTACGTATTCGTCCTAGTCGACGACTACTCAAGGTATGTATGGCCTATCTTTCTATTTACTAAAGATGAAACTTTCGATGAGTTTGTAGTACTAATGAAGCTTGCTCAAAACAAGTATGATAAAAAGTTAGTTACCATTCGTACGGATCATGGCACCGAATTTTATAATCAAGCTTTTATAGAAAATTGTAGGGAGAATGGTGTAGGACATAACTTTTCTGCACCACGAACCCCACAACAAAACGGTGTCATGGAACGTATGAATAGAACTTTAGAAGACATGGCCCGCACTATGCTTTTGTGTAGTGGCCTTCCTAAGAACTTTTGGGCCGAAGCCATTAGTACCGCATGCTATGTGCACAATAGAGCTATGATTAGACCTATTCTCAAAAAGACTCCCTATGAACTTTTAAGAGGGAGAAATCCCAATATAGCTCACCTTCGTTGCTTCGGTAGTAAACCCAATTTGATCCACGAAGTGACGAAGCTGTATTTGTTGGTTATTCTAATCATAGTAAAGCTTTTAAAGTCTTTAACAAAAGAACTTTGCGCATAGAAGATAGTGTTCATGTCGTATTTGATGAAGATAATGTGCCTGAGCAAGTTGAACAGAATGAAGAAGAAGACATGGATGATCCCGACTTTCGCCTTTCAAGGGATGACCTGCCAGAAATCAATGAAGAAGTTATTGAAGGAATCAATGATGAACTTGATAAATCCGCAAATGACCTTGAAAAGAGAACTGAGACAATTGTTGATGATACGAATGTCTCTTCTCAAAATAAGGAGAAAGAAACCGAAGTTATAGCTGATGATGCTATAACTTTGAACCCAGATCAAGATTTAGTAACTGAAGTTGTACCAACTTTAGCTATAACCCCGGAGTCCAACTCAGGGGGAACTAATCTTGACTCTGAATCATTTGAGGAAAGTGAAAGTTTATCAGATGATGATGAGCCTAGGAATCTAAGAAATGGAAATATAAGAGTTCTCACCCTATGGATAGTATCCTAGGAAGTTTGAATAAGGGAGTTCAAACTAGGCGAACATTAAATAACTTTTGTTCATTCTATTCCTTTCAGTCTACCATAGAGCCTACCAACATAAAAGAAGCACATGCAGAATCCGATTGGATTGTAGCAATGCAAGAGGAGCTTCAACAGTTTGAGCGTAATAAAGTATGGCACCTTGTGCCACGACCTTCTAATCGAACTGTGATTGGTACTCGATGGGTATTCAGAAATAAATTGGATGATTCAGGAGTTATAGTTCGTAACAAGGCTCGATTGGTCGTTCAAGGTTATAATCAACAAGAAGGGATTGATTATGACGAGACATTCGCACCAGTAGCAAGACTTGAAGCTATTCGCTTGCTTATCGCCTTCGCAGCTCATAAAGGAATGAAACTGTTCCAAATAGACGTTAAGACTGCGTTTCTTAACAGTTATTTGGAAGAAGAGGTTTTTGTTGAACAACCTCCCGGATTTTTGAATAGCAAATTTCAAAACCATGTTTTTAAACTCGATAAAGCCTTATATGGTTTGAAACAAGCGCCTAGGGCTTGGTACGACAGATTGTCTAAATTTTTATTACAAAACAATTTTAAAAGAGGATATGTCGACAAGACCTTATTTCTAAAATCCGAGGGATCTGATTTACTTGTTGCTCAAATTTATGTAGACGATATTATTTTTGGTTCTACTAACAATAAATTGTGCAAGTATTTTTCAGATCTAATGACCTCAGAATTTGAAATGAGCATGATGGGAGAATTAAAATTCTTCCTAGGATTGCATATTCAACAAACCAAAGAAGGAATAAAGATTCACCAACAAAAATATGTCAAGGAGCTAATCAGAAAATTTGGTATGGAGAACGCTCATCATATGGACACACCTATGGTAACTGATAAAAAGTTGACCTTAGACGAAAATGGTAAGTCTGTAGATGAGACTACATATCGAGGTATGATTGGTTCTTTCTTATATTTAACTGCAAGTAGACCTGACATTATGTTCAGCGTATGTGTATGTGCTAGATTTCAATCATGTCCTAAAGAGTCACATATGATTGAAGTTAAACGTATCTTGAGATATTTAATTGGTACATCCAATTTATATTTGTGGTATCCACTTGAGTGTAATTTCGATCTAGTAGGATATTCAGATGCAGATTATGTAGGATGTTCTTTAGATAGAAAAAGTACCTCTGGATTCGCTACGTTTGTTGGACCATGCATAATTACTTGGGGCTCAAAGAAGCAAAATTCGGTTGCGTTGTCTACTGCACAATTCCCGAGGTAACTACACGGACCACTGTCCGAGATTTTTCGCCTCAAGAGACGGCATCCGGGCTTGACAAGCTTCGTTTAACAAAAGATGAACGAATGATAGTCAACCGGGTTGCTAAGTACGGTATTCATGGAGGTCGTAGCTTTCCGAAAGCATGGTGTGAAAAATATGAGGCTTTGGGATTTTTTAACGACTTTCTAAATTTTCAAGAATGGGAAACTGTGTCACGTTTTTCGGGTCCAGTTTATCCTATTGAGGTAATTCAGTTTTTCGCTTCTGTTTCTTTAACTTCTGGAGTTTTGAATGCCGTTGTTAATGGCCGACCAGTTTCGGTCACCATGGCTGATTTTTGTACTCTGTTTTTGGTTCCTGATGATGGAATCAAAATTGACTCGAGTACGTCATGGGACGAACTGTCGGACCCGGCTAAGTTGGAGGTAAAGAGGTATTTTGATGATGGGGCTACTTTATCTAGTTGTGTGTTGGCGGGGAATGTGTCCCCAAAATTGAAGTTTATGTTGAATTTTTTGTGGAACACGGTTATTCCGCGTCGGGGAGGACGGGATAAAATTGCTTTCTATGAGATGATGGTGGTGAAAAATTGGTTGGAAGGAAACCGGGTCAATCTTGCTTTCCTTGTATTTTCTAGAATTTCTCAAACTGCGTTTTCGGTAACCGAGGACAAAATTTATTCGACCCATGATTTACCAGATGGGATGTGGGTGTCTCGGCTACTTGAGTCGAAAGGGGTTGTTGATCCGGGTAGTTATGGTGTTACCTTGAAGGATGATATGTGTGATACGTTTTTGAAATTTATGAAATTGGAGGCTTGTGGTCCGGAATTGATGTTTATGACAAAGGGTGGTTCGGTCGGTTTGAAGCCGGTAGTGGCTGATTTTTAGGGGCTCGAATCTAAGTTGGATGTGTTTATGGGTAAAGTAATGGAGCGCCTTGATGCGCAAGATAAGAAAATTGATGAGGTTGTTGACAAGGTTGTCAAAACCGTGGCAATGGGGACTACTAGCTTCACCCGTTACCATGGTGGGTCGGGTGTGAGTAGTGAGTTGAGGTCTTGGATGACGGGTGATGATGGTTGCCTAGCCAAATTAGAAAGGAATGTTGTCAATATTCGACAAGAGATGTTTTGGCAACGGGATCGGATGCAATTCTTAGTTAGCCAAGGAGGTGCATTGGTGAAGAGCGGTTCGGAAATGCGTGAGGGGATGCACACTATATTTGATGCGACGGAGGCTCTCTCTTTGAAGGTTCGGAACTTCGATGTATGCCTCACCGCCCAAGCTAATCATGTGTCGACATGCCTTGATCGCCTTTCTACTCTTGAGTACCGCACCCGACCCGATTACATTGAGCCCAACATCATTCGCCAACCCAATTTGCCTTGATCTTCTTATCTTATCTTGCTTGTTTCTTAACCTACTTAACCATTCGGCCCATTTTGGCTTTTTATCCTCTATCCTATTCGGCCCATTTGGCACTAATAATGTTTCTTGTGGTTTGTAGTTTTCAATTGACATTTTGTAACACCCGGAAATGTACCCTATTTTTCTAGTGAAAATATTTTACGGATACCTTTCAGCAAATTTAAGTTTTAATTTAGAATTTTATGTTCCGAGTCGAATTTAGAATTTCCGAGTTCGTATTTGGAATTTCCGCGAGATTCCATGAGAATCCCGTCTTAAGGCGAGTTTGACTTTTCTTGACTTTTAAGTCGTCTTTGACTTTTCTTGACTTTTAAGTCGTCTTTGACTTTTCTTGACTTTTAAGTCGTCTTTGACTTTTCTTGACTTTTGAGCCGTCTTTGACTTTTGTTGACTTTTTCCTTATAAATATCATACTACCATTTAACCTATTTTTCATTCACAAACACAACCCTTTTACTTCTTCCTTAAGAAACCATCAAACCTTGCCTCCATAATCTTTTCGGTCTTATAATCATCGTATCTCATTCGTTTTCCGCTCAAATTCACGTAAGTTCGTCTTATTCTTCCCCTCTTAGCTTCCTCTATCCGTATTAGTAATAAAATTACCGTCTTTCTCGCTTTTTAAATTATCAGTCTTTCTCAAGGTGAATGATATTCATCTTTTATTATCTAATTGTATGTAGGTGGAGACTAGGAAGGTTTAGAATCGATTAAAGACGCGTAAAGGTAACGGTGAAGGGTTACTCGATATCATTTACGTGTTTTATATGATTTCTATGTTAGAATCCGTATTTATAATATGATTAGTAAGCTTAAGAATTGAGTTATTGATGATGATTGTTGTTAGTTGATGATTGTTGATGATGATTATTGATTGTTGATAGTTGATAGAAGTTAAATATGAGAATTGAAAATGATTGAACTTGTGTATGTTGTTCTCGGGTAGAATGTAGTCCTGGCCGAAGGACCGGCTGCCGGTTCAGTAGCCGGCTGGGAATTCACTGCACCGACCCTTTTTCTTAGAATGATCATATCTCCTTCGTTACTTGTTTGTTTTGGGCTTGTGACCATTCGTTGGAACCGTAAGAGGATAAGCTATCACCTCAACTTAGAAGTTCTGCATTCCCATATCTAGAACTCTAGTTATAACCGTTTGAAGTGGACCCTTGTTTTAGTTAGTTTCCAAACTTGTGTTTTGTGTGTAGTTGTGCTCCGAGCCGGGGTACCGGCCGCCTCCCTCCACACCGGCCTGGAACACGGCTGTCTTTTTCTTATAAAATCTCTAAAACTCGTAATTCATATTAGTTCGCATGATTCGTTTATCGTATAATTTTACGTAGTGACTTATAATATTCATGTTTTGGATATATGATATTTCATTCGCTTGTATCACATGTTTTGTGACGGTTTTTGCTATGTCCCACTTTGAGTCGGTTTTTACAAATGTTACGGTTTGAGCACTATTTTGTCTTGTGCTTGTACTCTCATTCCCTTGGCTACCTTCCCGTTCGTAAGGCTGGAATGTCGGAACGGAGAGGTATCCTACTGCTTAAATGCATGTGTTAGTGGGCATACGACGACGTTGTTGGGAGTTGAACGCATTGCGTTGATCGACCCAGCCGTCAAATGTTGTGTACTTGCGAGGTGGTGTTATTTGCATGTAGGTCCGATTCTGTTAGAGGCTTGAGCTTTTTCCGC
>JAIUZE010020622.1:0-22315 GCA_022085475.1 Heliosperma pusillum
AAACTTCGGAATGTGGCTTGTCACTTTAGTATGATTCATATTGATACAAATGTCTGTTGTCATAGGTGCAAAATCTAGATACAAGTACCCCAGAAGGACAACTTAGGAAAGCTTTGGCAGGTGGTTTAAATAATCATGCTAAAAGGATGACAGGATTTATGATCAATGGATATAAATTCCAAACGGTCGATCGTGAGCAAAAGCGAAGGACTCAAAATTCTGGAGTTATGGTCGAAGCCGATGGTCAAACATATTATGGAAAACTAAAGGATATTTATGAGTTCGATTACTTTGGCCAATGCAAAGTTGTAATGTTCAATTGTATTTGGGTTGACATACATAAGGGTGTTAAGAAGTTTGAAGATGGGAGTGTATGTGTGAACTTTTCTAAGTTGATGCACACAGGTCGACATTTGGCCGATGACCCTTTTGTTTTCTCGTGTCAAGCAAAACAAGTTTTTTATGTCGATGACGAGATGAAAAAAGGATGGTCTCATGTAATTAGTACAAAACCTAGGGATATTATTGAGACTGGCGAGATTCTTTAGAATAATTCAATTTTTGTATACTTTTGATATCTCATGATTTTAATTATTAATCTAAATGTGTTTTTGGTTATTCTGATATATGCCCTTTCCTTTTACTATAATATATGTTCTTTTCCTTTAGTATATAATATACAACTTATAAAAAATATAATTTAAGTTTTTTTTATTGTGCAAGTAATGTGATCAGCTATTTCCCCTTAATTGATTATTTGCTTTTTTTTTTTTCCTTTACCATTATATATGACTGACAACATTAATGTTTATTTTAGGATTTATTAACGAGTAACACTTTCAAGAATGAGTTACCGAAGCAAAAGGACCAGGGCTCAAATGACGGAAGTTGATGTGCCACGTACGAGAACATCATCTCTTACTACACCATCAACTGTTACTAATGCTGAAGATGACAGATGGGGACCATTTTGCCCTCAAAAACCCACTGTACCTGTTGTTGTTAAAGCGCACCAGCAACCATCGTTGAAAGATTGTCATCTAAATGCAAAAAATGATGACCCCTATGCTGCAAATGCTCACTTTTCAAAGACCCAGACCAATCCTGAAAAACCTCTAAATGGCCCTTGTTCAAAAATCCAAATCTCCCACAAATTTCATGAACATCAAGCCAAATATGATCAGCCTGACTTATCTTTTAGTAAAATCCCTTACATACACAGACCCACGCCACCACAAATTCTCATAATTCTGCTGTTATAAAAACCCGAGATCTTTCTACCAAACAACTTCATGCGTCTCAAAAGGCAATGGAACATGCACAAGTAGGAGGAGGTAAACCATCTGGTTCATTGTGCAAAACTTCTACTATGAAACTTGATCGATCTTTTACTACAAATCCCCTACTTTTAAAGACCCATGCCACCGTAAATTCACATGAACTAGCTACTAGAAAAGATCGAGAACTTTCTGTCAAAGAACTTGATACATCTAAAAAAATGGGGGAACCAACACAAGTAGGAGGTAAACCATCCAGTTCGTTGTTCAAAAATTATACTACGAAACTTGACGGAGCTACAAACCCCCCATTTTCAAAGCCCCACACCACCAGAAATTCACATGATTTTGCTGCTAGAAAAGCTCAAGAACTTTCAGCCAAACAACTTGATGCATCTAAAAAAACTGGGGTTCAAGCGCAAGTGACAACTGTTAAAGCAACTGATCCGTTGTGGAAACATTCTACTACCAAACCTGACCAATCTTATACTGCAAATCTTCTACCTTCAAAGACCCACGCCATTCCAAATTTGCATGAATCTGAACCTGCTATTAGAAAAGCTCGAGACCTCTCTGCCAAACAGCCTGATACACCATTACATGTCTTGTGGAAAAATTCTCCTACTAATGCATCCCCAGTTAGTACTCTGAAATCCACTAGTAGTGTAAAGCCTACATCGTCACTTTCTCAACCCACTTCAACTTTTCGTCCACGGCCATTTGAAATTGCTGGCGCAAACAACAATGGGTCTCAACCTATTGAGAAGTCACCGGTTGAACCTCAAGAAGAAATTTTGAGCCAGCATGATGCTTTTCAAACTGGTTTAAAAACTTTCAAGCGAAGGCGATGTAGTGTGGTACACGATTGGCCTGACAATGTACAATTTGACGAAAGTGATGAGGTTTTAACTATAGGTATGTCTTGTATTATATATGATATGTTTTATGATTTGTTTTATGTAGGTTTTAACTATACTGAAAAAGTTGGGAATAACAAAACTTGACTCTTTTTAGCTGAATTAAAGATTTCCGGTGCGATACTGGTTTCCTTAGGTATACTGACAAAGCTCCAGACTTTGTTAGTTTACACTACAACTTGGTTCTTGTTTTTAGTGGATTACTTTGTCAAGATAAATAAGAATGTAAAACTACTCAATAGAGTTAAGATATGCGATTTAAAGTTTTTCAGAAAACACTCGAGTATATCACAGCTCCATTTGAAGGTTAGTAATCTCTTGGAAATAAGTTTTTTTTCTCATCCATTTCTTGAGTAGGTTTGTACTTATGTTTGTTAGCTATCAATGTAAAATGTCTTACTGTCATTGCATATGCGTAAATGTCTAACCTGACTTGATATCATATGATATGCTTTCAAATATATATGTACTCCACTCTAGCTATCATGTTGTTGGGATATGGGATTGCGTTATTGTCCAGAAATTTGAAGTTGCCTACATGAGATAGTGCATGATTCTAACAGAGCAATAAAATGAAGACACGCAATTTTCAGCAACTTCGTATTTGTAACATTAAACAATATTGAGACAATGGCAGAATTCTTGTATTATTCGGACACAGATACTGATGATGTGCCCACTCGTAGTTCGAAATGTCTACATTATTATTTTCACCAGGATATTTTGTAATCTTTGCTCCAAATTGACAAGGTTTTTATTTTTTTATTCATTCAGTTAACTATGTAAACTTATACGTATTTTGACAGATGAAGAAGGTAATATCGAAAAGGTCAATGATCTAATTCAACCACATGATGTATGGTGTGCCAAAGGTGTGAGGTATTGTGTCACCTTTAATGAATTTCATCAACCACTGAAAAAGGGAGGACACATCCTCGTTAGATTCATTGGGGATATGGCTCGAAAGGAAAGATTTTGTCCAATTAGAGAAACAAATTGGCACCATGTGCCTGAGAAGTTCAAAGTTGATATCGTTAAGTGTATTCGGGTATGTTAGAAAAAAGGAATTTCACTGGCCGATAGATGTTTTAAACTAATTTTGATAATTATGCAAGTTTGATTAATTGATGATTAGATTCAATTATGCGTTTCTTCTCTTTTGTTTTTGCAGGAGCATTTTGTTCTTCCTGACGGTCATGGCTATGACGAAGGTATTCTGAAGCGTGTAGGCAATAGTGTGAGACAATATAGATATTATTTGAAGAAGACTTTTTTTAAACCCATAACAAAAAATAGAGAAGAAATATATCAAGCCAGACCCTCTGGGGTCCCTCTTGATAGTTGGATTCATTTAGTGAATTATTGGTATTCCGAAAAAGGAAAGGTATTTGTTTAACTGATATTTTTCATTAATATTGGTATTTGTTTAACAAAAAACAGTTGCTTTCATTATCATTAATATTTTTCATTATGTCACTGCCAATTCCTTGTCGTTGTTTAACTGATATTTTTAATATATAGGCTGATTGTTTGTTGTCTATCATTTAATGTCTGTTTTATATTTAATGCAGAAGTTTGCTGAATGCGGAAAAGAGGCACGTGCATCGCAAAATCATGCTCACACCACCGGGTCTACAAGTTATGCTAATATACGGGCTGAGTTTGTAAGAATTCTATCTTTTATCGATGCTTAATTTACCATCTTTTCATTTATTTTGAATGGATGAGAATTAAATAAATGCTTATTAGTTAGAAGCTATGTAATTATCCAGTGCCTGATGATTAACAGGAAGAAAAGAACAAAAGAGAACCAACTGAGTTAGAGGTTTTCAAGCAAACTCATAAGAGGAAAGATGGGTCTTATGTGAGAGATACCGTAACAGAAGAATTTGTTGTATACATATATAAAACATTTTTTATTTTCTCTAAATTTTCTTATTAATTGACAAATAATATGCATTTCACTACGCATTTTTTTATGTGTATAGGTGGATGCCGATACCTATATTCAAACTCAACTCGCGACTAATCCTACCAAGCCCAAAGTAAAAATTCAAAATGAAGCTTTTAGCAAACTAATGTATGGGGAGAATATCCCGAAACGCACTTTAGGCTATGGGTTCGGTGTGAAAGGAAGTGATGTATTTGGGGTGCACGGTATTTTAAGGAAAGAAGTTTTTAAATCGGGAGATAGTAGTTCTTTAGCTCTGCAAAATATGGAAAAGATGCAAAATATGGAAACGGCTGTAGCAAGTCTGACTAAGGACAACAAAGAGCTACAAACCAAATTGAATGAGAATAATTTGATTATGTCTAAAATCTTGGAAGCTATAAGTTCTGGAATACCGTCACCCGATTTAACTGAACTTGCAAAGTCCACCTTGAAGTCACAGGTATTTTTATGTTCTTTTTAATGTTAATACGTGTACTATGCATAAGATAAGCTTAATCCATGCGTGTCTGGTCTCTTTTTTCTTTGCTTTGGAGTAATTCGTAAGATGAGATCAACTTTACCTATATGTTTAGCATAGATACCCGATGACCCATGATGAAATTTACTTCCATTTGAATGTTTGTTTTTGTATCTAGCCACGCCACTTCCTGAGCAAGAAAAGTCTGAAACCTTTGAATAGATAAAACGACGACAATATTTCACAAGCATACTCCTAAATTACATGTGGAAACTCGTAAATTTGTGAATGACGATGAGCCAAAGATGTTTCTGCCAATTGTGATCAAACTTAGGTTTCATGGGGATGGAAGTTGGATTTAATCTGACCAATAATCGAGATTTCTATGTATAGGTAGAAGAGAAGTGAAGTATGTGCTTAAGACTGAAAATTTTGGTCTCAACTCACATAAACGAGTGGCAGATTTTCATCAATTTGATATGGCCAACGTATAATCTCATACTCTTCGTATGCGGAAATCGCAAAATAAGGACTGACAATGCTCTATTATGTTTTATTTTGGATGTCTGCTTACTTACTCAAATTTAGTCGATGTTTTTATGACTTGTTTTGTAAGTTAGTTCAACTGATGACAAAGGAGCATGACTTCTTAATTCTTACTCTGTGTTTGCGATTGTGTTTGAGCTGGTTAAAAAAAGAATGTGAAAAATAGTTGTGATATGTGATATACTGATATGGTGAAACATGAGTAAAATATTTGTGTAATATAATGAGGTATGAGCTAATATGACTATATCTTGCATGTTTTTGTTATGCCATATAGAGATGGTCACAATGTCGTACTGTATTTCCAATGTAACAGGTGGTTATGTTTGGATATAGCTATTGATGTCTTGTTGTGTGCGTGCATGGTCGGAGCATAAGTCATAGCTCAACATTTTTTTTGTTTCTTAAGCAATGTTATTTACTCTCACTTCTTAGTAGCATAACTTCATATTTCACTTGATAATATTTAAATTTTTTCGTGTAGATATCATACTCAACAGCTAGCTTTGGCGGTGCATCAAGATGAGCAAACTCGAATTCACTTTGGGACGGAACAGTGGTTTCACCTTTTGGCTAGGATTTCATCTTTTATGAAACATTTTATTATTTTTAGGTGAAAACATTAGTAGGACCATTTTTTTTTTCCGATTTCAATTGTTTGGTTGAAATAATTACAATACTTTTTTAGAATTGTTAATGCATGTATTTAATTGAATGGTACAATTTTGTGTTATAAAACATTGTTTTGAATATATTTTAGTCTACCTATTCTTTTCGTTCTCTCTACGCTTATATTATGAATCTACATGATTTTATTTAATCGTGATAGCCACAAAAACAACAGTACCTAGTGGAAAAAATTGCGATGGAAAAAAGCGTCGACAAAGTTTTAAATTTCGACGCAAAGAAGAGTAGGAAACACTGACGCTAAAAAGAGTCGCTACTTGTGACACCAAAAAGTGTAGCGAAGGATGACGGAAAAAAGTGTCAAAAATTCCTGACGGCCCAAAAAACCACGCTTTTATGAAGCGTGGAGAAATAAAATGGCGACGCTTTTAAGCGTCGTGAGTAGCTTTAAAAAGCGTCGCGATAGTAAGGAAATTCTTGTAGTGCTTATTCAGTGTTCCGGTAAAAAAAAAATTGAACACACATTCTCCCCCCCTCTCCTTCTCTCTGTCACACCCCACTTTCCCCTTAAATTGTAGCTGAAATGAACCGGTCATCATCTTCTTCCTCTTATTCACATTATTGTTCTAAAAGTGAAAATGTCATTTTTTGTTACCATAACCTCGGTGCAGTTTTAAGGACGGCGAAGAAGAGAGCACATATTGGAAAGAAGTTCTATGGGTGTCCTTTATGGCCTGTAAGTGCAATAATTGAATCTATCTTTAATTTTTGTTGTATAAAATTAGAATTGTAAAAGGATGATTTTGATGATTTTTGGTTGATTTTATTTGGTAAAGCAGAAGGGTTGTGGATTTTTTTCAACAATTGAATGAGAAAATGCATATGGAAATTGGTTCAAAAACATTGCCATCTGATGTGGAGAATGTATTGAAGAACTATGATGAAAAATTGAAGAAGCTGAAATTGAAGAATGAGAAACTGAGATTGGAAGTGATTGTGTTGAAGGGTGAAGTAGATAAACATTCCAAAGGAGAGAAAATTGTAATGTTTGTATTAATTATTTCTTGGATAATATTTGCATGTAGTTGGATGTTTAGGATTTGATTGTATCTAAGCAAGAATGTATGAAAACAATTGTCGCACTTGTATGAAAAGAATGGTTTGAAGGAATGCAATTATATTTCACTGGAAACAACTTGTCTCATTACATAGCATCCATTATCAAGATCTGCATTACATTTCATATTTTTTCTCAAAACATAGAATTCTAAAAACATTTCTACAACATGTTCTATTACATTCCAAATTTAAAGCATTGAGTGATATATAAGCAATACATAACAAATGAACTGCATAAAGTCTACTAGTTTAGTGATTGTTGAGTACTTTGTCCATCCAGAATGCTCCTTGGGCCTATATTACTCCCCATGGCCTGTCAATAATAATATTAGTGAAAGAAGATCAGTTCTGTAGTTATTATCAGTATATAAGCATTCATGTGTAACAAAGAAATCATATTGACAAACTTACATGTGTATAAGCATTCTCTGATTCATCAATTAGTACCCCAACTCCTTGTGGGACCTGCAATGATAACATAGTAAACTGTTATTAAGTATGTATTACACCTTTTAACCATTCAAACCAATATTCAAATAAGTACTTACCCTTCTTCCACTTCTTCCTCCTCTGGAACCACCTCTGCCAGCACCTCTTCCAGTCCTAATCACTCTTCCCCCCTTCCAGTCCTTGTTGGTTGTGTTGTTGCTGTATGTTGAACCTCGGAGGTTAATTGTGGTGCCTCATTGGCCTCTTGTGTACCTGACTTCCTTGGTCTTCCCACTGGTCTTTTTGGTGGGGGTGGTACTTGTTTGTCTTTGTCAGGGCAATTTCTTTTATTATGAGATTTTGACTTGCAAACAGAGCAAGACATATCTATATCATGTTTAGTCAACTTACCTGGTTTATTAGGGTTTTTATGTGGTTCTCTCCTTCTTTTGCTCCTAGGCATACCAGGTCCCACTTTTATGGGTGGAGGATTCAGTGGCAATTCTACCTTTGGCCAATGCCTCTGGCCTGGACAAGGACTTATTGACAGATTGTAACTTCTTAGGTATGCTTCTCTTTTATACATCTCATGCACATAATATTCTGCATGACCTGATATATCAAAGATGGCCGCCACAGTATGAAAGCATTGGATACCTGTCAAATCCCATTTTCGACATGTACAAGTCCTTGCCTCCAAATCCACAGTAAGGGCCTCTACACCATAGGTCACCTGGAATAGGGTAGGGGTTGAAGGTAAAACAGTACATTCTGCAGCTTTTTTTTTTCTCCTTCTCTAGTATTTCTTGCACCCTTGGACAAACAAGATGGGTACTTGACTCCATTTCTGACTTTTTATCCAATAATCTTTTCATTAAGGCTGACCTAATCTCCTCAAGCATGTAAATTAAATGTTTTGATCTAGCATCAATGATGTAGGCATTAAATGTTTCTGCCATATTGTTAACTATGACATCATTCTTTGTGTGTGTTTCGATGTATGCCTTACAAAATAGTTCTGGCCTACAAGCTATGAAAGCTTCAGCAACCTTATGGTCAACCTCCTTAAGAGCTTGTAAAGCATCCCCAAAGTCAGCCTCATTGTATGCTTTAGCACAATTCCAGAATAGGAGCTTAATTTCCTCACCCTTATAGGTCTTGTGCCAATTAGCAAATATGTGCCTAGCACAATGTTTATGTGACACCCCGCGATTTCGCAGTAAAGTAAACACATAGATTTGCAGCGGAAAATACGAGATTTTAAAAACTTTAAAAGCGAAACCGCGAATGCCACTATGTTACAAAACCAAACCTTAATTACATAAATTGTTTATACAAATTGTATCTTAAATAAATACAAGGGACATCGATCCCTTGATAAAACACAGTTAATATACTAAACTAATATAAACTATACGCTAAGGGTAAATCGTTGTAAGGACAACGCTCGCTAGCTCACTCGCCACAACCCCATGCAAACACCAACCTGCAACCTGTTCATTCATTAAAAATGAATGCCACAGTCAGTGGGGAGTAACTTAGGGTTCTCCCAGCCATATCACATCAAAACGCACATAAATAAGCATATAACCATGTGTCATCATGCAATCATATATATCATGCCGGATGTGAGAAAAGCATTAATTATGATAATAACAATATAAGAGTAAATAAAACCATCATCCATCATCATCATGCGATACAAGACTCGGGGAAGACTCCCCTTGGCAACCATATAGAACACTAAGGGCTTGCATCTCACCATTGTCGACATATGCTTGAGAAGGTTTAGGACTCGACATACAAACGAATCATAGGCATCCAAATCAATCAAGTATACAATCCATCATATGATCAAATATAAGCATACACACTCTCACGGTAAATGACACGCACTAGCATCATGTAAAATAGCAAGACAAGTCAATGGAAGTCCACGGGATAAGGCGTTTCCCTGAACCGCATATGATAAGGCGTTTCGTATACTCATGACCTAGACAAACAAGTCCACGGGATGAACGTTTCCCTGAACCCATACACGATAAACGTTTCGTATATGAAAGACTCTAATCCTCTCAGTAGGACGATAATAATAATGCGGTCCTAGTCTAAACCTGGCCAGACTCTCGAGACAAGGCGTGTACTCGATTCGACATGTGGCTAGACGTGCATACATCCAAGACCCGGTCAAACACAAAAGCCGAGTACCCCAAATCCGGCAGTACGGCCAACGGCAGGGGCGGATAAAGAGATCTATAGTCAAAAGTCAAGCTAGTACGCTACATGCAATGACACCACCTCGCAAGGATACAACATTTGACGGCCGGGTCGATCAACGCATTGCGTTCACCTCCTAACAACGTCGTCATATTCCCACTAAACATGCATACAAGCATCAAGGATACACCTCATCGCTCCGACATTCCAGTCTAACGAGGATAAGGTGTAGGCGGGAAATGAGAGTTCAAAGCACTCAACAAGTAGTGCTCAAATCAAATACATAAGGTAGAACCGACTCAAGAGGGGACATATCAAAACCGTCACAAAACACGTGATATAAGCATGTGAGATATCATATATTCTAAACATGAATATTTAGTGTTATTACGTAAGTTTATAAGATAAACAAACCTTAAAAACTATTACATGTGAAGTCAAATGGAAAAGAAATGAGAATAAGCTACAAGGGGTGCCAGCCGGTCAGGGAGACCGGCCGCCGGCTACCCGGCTGGCACTACAGCAACAACCAACAACAACATTGAGTATACAGGGATCCCCAACCGGTGGGTGTGACCGGCTGCCGGCTACCCGGCTGGGGTCAAGGCTAAATGGAGAAATTGGAGAAAAGAAGGAAGGGAGGAGTTCCAGCCGGTTGGGTCGGCTGCCGGCTGACCGGCCGTGACTCATACTCAATGAAAAATGTTAACCAAAATACAGAGATGCACAGATGGTCGGTCGGACCGGCAGCCGGTCGGCCGGCTGGGGCTCACAGGCACGAAAATGCAACATTCAACAACCAATAATCTAACTCATTTGATTCTCATTCAATCCTAACAGCAATTATCAACCTCAAACCACATTAAATGCATATTAAACATTACCAATCATTTGACAAGATCAATTAAAGCACCTTAATGGCTCAACTCAAATTCAAGCATCACAATTAAGCATAATAATATAAAGAATTAATTTTCATATGTTATAATCATTCAAAAGCTCAAAAATAGTAAAATGGACGCCAATTCCTCATACGAACTCCAAATCAATAAATTCAAAAGCCTAAACCACTTAATTTTTCGACGCCGATCAATCTGTCAAACTTTCATAGCCACCGGGCTCCGTCCCGTTCCGGTACAGACCCGTTTCTGCTGATACGGGTGTCTCTAGTTTCATCTTACTAAAGCATATCAATACATGTAAACTTCATACAAGAACTTGAATAGCATGAAACAAACATAAACATGGGTACAAATTCATTTCATCATCAACAAGGCACAACACAACCACTTTACCCAATTTCAATATTAACATGTAAGAACATGAATTCATGACACTAACTAACCAAGCACTAATCTTTATCAAAATTACTAATTTAAAACACATAAGAAACACATAAAGATGTGATACCGAGTAACTCATCACCGTTACCTCGATTAACACTTCAAATCCTCGATTCCCAAGCTAATCATCAACCCACATGAACTCCTTGACCCAAAATCTTCAAAATACATCTTTTCCCGCTAAATAAAGTGACAAGAACCCAAAACCGAAATATGGTGAAAGACGGTCTAAAAATAAAGTTAAAAGTTTCGATCTTTGATTGGCTAGAAAGAAAGAGGACGGTGAGAGGATTCCGAAACATTAAACGTAATCGAATTTGGTTAAGAAACGAAAAAGTTATACCCGTCTTAAGTTTAGATCTAGAAAATGGGTTTTATAAAAAGTTGATGGAAATGAGAATTTTATGGTATGAAAATGAAGAGGAGGATGAGAGGAGAAGATTGATATAAAAATCGTCATGTTTCGTTGAGAGACGGAGAAATGTCATCCGTCTTAAGGTTATAAAGTGATGGAGTTTTAATGGGGTTTTTGTTTGTTTGAGGAAGGAGATGGTTGCTGGAAAATGAAGAGGGAGAAGGGTGGTTAGTGGGTTTTGTTTTGAAAAAAAGAATGATAAAATACCCAAATTTCATATCGGGTCAACTCACTTGAATTTTCGCGTAGAATCCGATTATGAACTCATAACGGACTGAAATACGACGGTTTCTACCCAACTAAACTAAATTCTATTAATCAATAATTCAAAGTCACGAAATCATAAATTATCGACTTAAAATATTTTAATTAATAAAAGTAAAAGGCGAATTTATAAAATTTACGACTTTAGTAAATTATTCATTATTATAAAATATGGGGTGTTACAATCATCCACCTTAGTTTCGTCTTCGAAACTTGAAAGTAGAAAAGAAAAGTTATAAGGACCAAATTGTTTTCTCAAAATTGGTATTCAAAACATTTACAAGGAAATGTATTTCAAAAACAAGACATTTTCCAAAAAGGTATGGGAAAAGTTTTCGAAGGTAACAGTCTTTTTCCGTGGAACGAAATTGTTCCTGTCGTGCACACAAGAACACTAGCATTCCAGAGTAAGGACAAGATTAAAATTAAATCATACGTTGATAAGTGCAGAACCAGTCATTAGACGTCTCCAATAACAAGTTCTAGCATCCTACCAAACGCAAAATCCAGAATAACAGCAACATAAATCCATTTTCGAAAAATGAAAGTACAAAATTCATGTCTAAGATTCTTTTAAAAGGATAAATTCGAAACCCATCGTGGAAAATTTGAAAATTTTCTCCAATCGCAAACTGAAGACAACCAAATATTGCACTCACATAAAAGTAATTTGAGCATCAAACTCACAATCCTGGTAATAAAAGATAAACACAACAAGTAAAATGAAACAAGAAGGCTTATCGAAACGAGTAATAGCGGAAAGAAGGACACTGTCCGAAGAACAACAAATTGAGTAAGCGTCAATTTGAAAGGCAAAAAGGGAAATGGTAAGCATAGACATATTTTATTTCCCGAAATAAAGTATGACAAGATAGATAAGAGAGAAATGAACGACAAAGCATTCGCTCAAAGGGGGGGGGGGGGAAGCCTAAGAATTAAACACTCCACTCAAATACTAAAATCGTGATGGTCAACTTCTCGGGCGTTTTTGCCAAACTCTAAACCTAGCCACATCATCCTAGGGGCTTCATCCATTTAACATCACAAACATCGCTAATAACCTAGTCCTCAAGGCAATGTAACGCATCTCGGTTACACCTTAACCGCTTTCAATCATTAGATCCTACAAAATCCTTAACAATCATCAGGTCAAACTACGAACCCGAATATCTAATATCCAACTAGCATTAACTAAGGTCTATCGACAAGGGAAAATCCACAATTAAATAATCCACATGAAAGATTCCTAAATGTATTCGAACATCTCTAGTCCAACCAATTATTACACTCGAATCCACAAGCATTGACAATCATTACTAGAAAAGCATAATTACCACCAATCATAAGATGAATGAGTTCACCCTTCCAATTCTCCGATTCGAATCACCTCTAGGCTCACTATCCTAAACTTAAAGGAATTTTCTCATTTACAAACCACAAAATCTCAAGAGAGAACGATTACAAATTCTAAGTCCTACATGGCCAAGCACATGGCGATGATACAACTATTCAAATCATCCAGCTCAACTATAAGTCAAGATCCATCGATCTTTACTTACAAAAATATCGTTCAAAGTCTGGTCACCAGTCTTAATTACCAAAGTAAAGTCTCTTTTAGAATCCAACATTTAGAGACATCTAATTCCCAAATGATCTCCAAGGCAACTATTATGATAATAAACAAAACTGAACTATCATTCCAATAAACTTGAACTTCGAATTAACACCACCATATCAAACTCGAAAAACTAAAGCCACCAAGAGAGGATACATCATCACTATTGGGATCCA
Source organism: Heliosperma pusillum (assembly GCA_022085475.1). NCBI lineage: Eukaryota > Viridiplantae > Streptophyta > Magnoliopsida > Caryophyllales > Caryophyllaceae > Heliosperma > Heliosperma pusillum. The sequence goes on from JAIUZE010020622.1 coordinate 13,357, forward strand.
TCTTAGAGCTTAAGTTCTATTTCCCATGGTCGAATACAACATGCAATTTGCTCAATCCAAAGACATATATTCTAGATCAGGAATCCCAAAATACATTACATTGATTCTCTAAGCCAAACAAACGAGACATCCAATCCACTAGAGGAAATTAGATGGAGCAACAACAAGTTAAGGAATGATAAGGAAGCTCAAGGAGAACACGAGATTACAAGAGAGGAACGCTGAAAATAACAAGGTTACAAGCAAGAGACGAAGCAGATAGTAGAGTTATGAAGATATCCGAGTAAGAAAGAAGAATAAAGGGAGCAAACAGGTTTAAGAATAGCCACTTAAAATACTCCAAACTCTTCTTTTCAGCTTCCTCAATCAAGGTAAACCACCCCATCTCATCAGGATCAACACCTCCATGCCAAAATTTAAATGTCATAGAAATTAAACCCTTTATAGCAATAAAGATTGAATAGCCACAAATAAATGATTTCAATTAATACAATAAAAACCTATCACCAATTAAACCCTATATAGCGTCAATTTAATAAAGATTCAATTAAGAAAATTAATATTTGTGAACAATTCAACCCTAATAAAAGGGGAAAAAAGAAAACCTATATTGAATAGCCACATTGCAAAATACAACACCAACAACTCAATAATCAAATAATTTTCCGAATAAAAGGAGAATAAAGATTTACCTGAGCCGTGCGAGAAATTGGTTCAACAATAACCATCTTCACCAATAATAGAGCAAGATTTTAATAGGAGAGGACAAATAAAAGTTAGGTTCATGAAGAATAGGGAATGGTAGGAAATGGAGGATTTTCACGCATAAATGGAGATGGAGGTGATGAAGTAAAGGGAAGGGTTAAAAGAAGGGAGAATGACAGATAAAAGGGAGCAAACAGGTTTAAGAATAAAGGTGACCTGCTTATCAGGTCACCAATTACTCTAGAATATTACAAGTGAGGGGGTGTTATTGTTGGGCTTATTCACAGTTAAACAAGAGTTTGGAGTATTTTAAGTGGCACGCCCATATTAGTTCATAGTATTATTATCAAATAATATTATTGTAAAATATATATTGTTTATTAATTCGACTACCTCATGAGTATAAGTATTCCTGATCCAAATATATAGTGTTTATTAATTCAACTACATTTTTTAACGCTAACCACACCGTTGTCTCAAATCGATTTAATACATATGGTGCAATTTTTTTTCTATTTTTTGTTTAAAAAATTAACTTATTTTTTGCTTATTTTATGCTCAAAGTTTGTATATTCATCAATATATTTTATTTTATATGCATCAAAGTACACTTTGCTATTTCTAGGTATTTTATTTTTCTCTGTATACACCACCTAAAATCAGGCCTTTAAGATAGCTTTTTCACTCTGTCAATTTTATTTATCGGAAAATCAAACTTAACTGACTTTTATAAACCCAAATAAATCAGATCAATTTAGGTTGTATAATGTAATGTATATACTTTATATTTAACACAAATTCTTTTTTGTTGCATCTTTTTATATTTACTAGTTGTTGCACTGCGCCCTATCGGGCGCAGTGCCCCAATTTGGCAAAATAATTGGCAGAAATAGGTCGGAAGTTTAGCAACGTGAAAGGAGATGGTCCATCGTGTATCTATAAATGGTGGACCGAGTGTAGTAGTCATTACACAATTGGAGCAAATGCTTGTAAAAACGATGTTTTATACAATATAATCAGATGATATTCGTTAAATAGAACGCGGAATGAAAGTGCAAACGATGCTTAAAGAGTGGTCTTTACACCTAATTTAGGTGTCCAAATTTCATTAAATTGTATTGGGAGACTAATTTTAGGTGTATGATTGTAAATTATTTTAGCATTAATTTGTTTATTTACAAAATTCTATTTTGTTGGGGAACAATGGGTATAAAGACAAGAGTAGCATAATTATGGTTCTAAGGCTTGCGTTAATGGATTTTTAAAAGCATAGACACATGAAATTTAATTAGTCCGATATAATTGTTACAATAGATACAGTTTTTCATGAGGGATTTCTAATGATATGTAAGTACATATATAATCGCACACAATTCCACAATTCCGTCATTCAATTTAGAACTCAAGTCAAGCAAAGTGTTGAACTTTAACGCTGAATTTAAAGTTACATGTCACACAATTTTTAAGAATGCTTCTTCATGAATAACGCGGTAAATACTCAGAAGAAGCTCATAGGGTGATCTCCACCTCGTCTTTTTGTGGTTTCCTCACTTTCTCTGTTTCTTTAATGGCCTCCTTTACAGCCTAACGTACAAATGACAACACACAAATGACAACAACAATATTCCCATGGAGGGAGTTAGATGACTCATATTGTAACAAGTCTTAAGCTTTGTGTTGTATCAGCATAAAGAGGTTTAACTCGTAATAAAAGTTAAAACTGCATTAACCGACTGTTCCTTCACAGTATAAAGAATATAGACAAATCAGCCAGTAGTTTTGCTCTATAAGTTCATAGGTAGGCCTTAGTAATATTAAATTTGAACTAATAGGAGATAGTTTTTATCAGTAAACATTAAGATATGCTAAGTAAATTACTAACGGAAATCACCTATCTTTTGGCAAACATTTCATCAAAAACTTGCTTCGCGTACTCGGGGTCATCGCAAATTAGAATGTTGGCTGTCAAAGATAGATTTTGCCTTCAACTGCGATCATAATTCTCACATGTTGCTTATGGACCGTAAAAATTGTTCAAATAGGAAAAAATGGTTATTTAGAGAATAGTGTGCAGTTATACCTAGATTGTCACTTCATGGAATTGTCCACTTACCCTTTTAGTTCGGGTTCTTAACTATCTCGTGTAGAAAGAATAAAAACCAGCAAGTTTTAGCAAAAATAATGATAGTAAGCATAGGTATTGATAACAATAACCATTCTAAAATATGATCAGCTACATACCATTCTAATCCAAGGTCCTTTATGTGTTGCATTCGGTAGCTTTCGAGGGTTCCACAAGTCGTCCTATTCCTCGTCCCAAATTCCAGGCTGTTCAGAGTTGAAATCCAATGTAGCTTTTTAGTTCTTCCTAATGTAATAACATTTGTTCTGGAAGTTGGCAAGAAGACAAGTTACCTGTCTTTCATTCGAGTACGGAATTTCATTTGGAATCGTATCATAACCCTGTACAAATGTACATGTTATTATCGAACAACATCATATTTTGCAATTTCAAAATAGTTGACATTTTTGAGGAACTCCGCGCTCACTAAACACACTTCATACCTTAGGTTTGATGTCATTTGGAGCATAAATGTACTCCTTTTCTTCCAGTCTGCAGTTTACATATTTAAGTAAAAACTATTAACTTACAAATGTTAAGTTGAAAAGCACACTTTTAGAGAGCTACTTAAATTTCATTCCTAACGGAATCAAAGACTCGCTAATTTGAATATAATTCTCTCGGAAATGACCTCTCTGTGTCAAGCAAACACAAGAGTGATGTTGCGTACAATTGACCTTCCTAAACTCACCATCTTCTCGGTAGGTGTTGTAATTTCATTTCCAACATTTTGGCAAGCACTTTGTGTGTGCCTTGTGTAGAATGTGAATTGAATAGCTGTATTGGAAGTTCTCTTGTGCATTTTCTCTTGAGCAATTATGTCACTTGAACAAAATTGTTATTAGTTGTATTGTTATTGGAAACAAATGAAGCATTAGTCAAACAATTTGAAAAAAAATCTTGGAGCAGCCAGCTTCCACATTTACGAATAGAAAGTGTTATTTCCATCTTGAGCTTATTATCCTTATTTGACTTTATTCGTTAATTGGTGTCAAGTTTAATTCATCAAGACCAACTATTTTCATAATATTATTTGTAAAGATTTGTAGGTGTGTATGTTTCTCTAATCTTGAACTATTACGCAAAAGTGAACATTATTCGATCATTGAGGCCAAGTTGTGGCTGGGGACAATATACGTGAAATGGAGATAAACGGTACTAATTCAAAATTAATAGAATATTTATCATCTTTCTCCAAGACAAATGAGGGAATAATAATAAACACTTCATGCTGATGGAAAGCGGGTGGCTGGGAAGCAAGCTCTCCACAACATAAAGCGGAAAAACCAGCAGTAATCTGAGCTATAATGAATGAAATGGCAAGGTGGCTCTCTCCCTACTGTGCCCAGAAGAATATAGGCTCCAGCAGCAATAACAGATCCCACACCTATAATAAGACTCGTATACATCAAGCCCCATAAATTATGTTGCTAACAAAGCGAAATATATAAGTGCACAAACCAAAAATAAGGCGACAGTGTGGTTAAAAGATGCTATGAGAACAAAATAGAAATATTGTAAGGAAAAAAATCCAGCTATCAGGCGTATGATTTAGGATAAGACTGTACAACACTGCATGGTGTTTTTTTAGAAAGAGCAAGCGCTAATTAGAACACAGTGTTGGAGAACTCGCCCAAAGCAACTGAACCAAACACATATTATGATATTAGGTTACTTGGGTACATCGATAGTACACAGATACCCAAATCTCTAATGACTACACATGATTTCATTATCCTTGGAACTTATAAGAAAGGTCATGAGCAAAAGAGGGACTTTACTGACCAGATAGTGAGCTGCACTTTTTAATGATTTCATTATCCTTTCTCATGTACAACACGATTGTCCTTAGCGTTAATCTAGTCCTTGCTACTCTTTATGTTGCTTTAAATCGCTCATATTAGAATTGTAATAATTATCATCAGACTGGGGAACTTTAAATTCACATAAAGAGACAAATTATGTTAGGAAAACATGCAATTTGTATGTCACAAACTCAGCAAAGAATTACAAAATTTATTATCTTTAGTGGTAAAGAATCAACACTTTTGATGAAATACAGTTGTATCTGACGTCACTAAGTACTAATATTATTAAACATGGTTCCTTATAGCCTTATCAAATATCAATACATCTACCCGTAACCTCAAAATTTAATGTATTGAGCCTGGCAGATCTTCCCCATAGACTCGAAATAAACATCAGGGGCAAGTGCAGGCCAATTAGGTCAAGTATAATAATAGTCAAGCACATGATGTTCTCTCTGTTGGAGCTAGTGTCCTCCAGTTGGTGCAATAACATAAATAAATTTCTGTAGGTTCACAGGGTATACTTTGTATAATAATCAGTTGATTAACGTTTATCAATAACGGTTGGCTTGCTAGATAAGTTTGACGTTATTGTCATACAGATGGCGGTGATCAACTGGTCCCTAAAAGTCACACCTATAGGATGTGTTTGAGAGATGTGATTGTTTGAGAAAATAATCATATTGATACCCTATTATATGACTAAAAGGTTAGTCAGTGTTTTTGACTAAAAGGTTAGTCAATGTGATGATGAGACGAAAGTTAGCTGAGACGAATTAACAGTAATTCGTAAAATTGAATATAAAAAGTTATATTTAATTATAGTATATAATGTAAGCTAATTAATCATAAACCGTTATAATTAATTGGTAAATTATAAATATACGGATATTTATAATTAATGACGGATTATAATGTCGGTCCATGTAAAAACGACGATTATAATATATTACATTATATTGGAAGCTAAAATAAACAAAAACGAATGTATCCAGATACACTCGGTTTTTTAGTTAATGGGTAGTTAGTTTGAGGAGACAAAAATCTCCTCATATAAAAGACCCACTATGTGCCGTGAGTAGGGGAGGAGAAAAGCAGAGACAATTGAGTTCTTATTTTTCTCTAACCTAATTTCACACTGACAGCCTCCATCATTCACAGATCAGAAAAGACAAAAGTTAACTGTAACTTTTGACAAAACACAAAAACCTTCTTCTCAACAGTGAGATCGTGTGAAAGGTTTACTTTCTAGCAAAAGAAAAGGGTATTTCTCGGAGCATCTTGGGTGCAACGATTAGGAGGATATCTACTTTGATATCTCTGTTCTTTACGCCAATTGCTAGGACCGGAGGTTGATTTCTATATCTCTACTATTATTCTTGTTTTCGTTTATGACTTGCATAATCAAATTATTTTTCTTTCGTTATAATCCTATATTAATTGTATTGTGGTAATACCGATTCCCACAAGTGGTATCAGAGCATAGGCCACGAAATTGTTTTAATTTGATTTCATAAACCGAAACTGTTGATGCCGCTGTGTGTTTGACTCGATCGAGGACTTTGGTGTCTCGATCGAGCAGTTTTTGTGTGAGTTTGTCTCGATCGATGGCTTTATTTGCTCGATCGATCTGTTTTCTAAAAGTGTTGGTCGATCGAGTACTTGATGTTGCTCGATCGAGCAGTTTTGCTGAATTGTTTGGTCGATCGAGGGATTTATTTGCTCGATCGATCAGTTTGCTCAAAAGTTTTGGTCGATCGAGTGGTTTTATACTCGATCGTGGTCCCTGTTTGTCGACTAGGAAGAATTAGTCGATCGAGAGACTTTATTGTTTAATTTCTTCTCGATCGAGTACTTTACAGAATCGTATTTCCTTTCGTATTCGTTTTCATTTAGATTTATTTTGTTATTTTAATCTGTTAAAATAACATAGAATAAATTTGTAGATGTTTTAATTTAATAAAGATTAGATTAAAATGAAGATGAAAATGATGTTGAATGAGTTTATCATTTGAAAAGATATTAATTTTTCCCTTTTTGTCGATAAGGACCGTTTTGCTTGAAAAAATTTTGCCGAAAATTTTTTGATGAAAAATTTCTGTTTTTCGTGTTCCAGTTTTTGGCCTTTAATTGTACATCATTCGGGTTTTGTATAATTAATGTGAAACGGTTCACATATGCTTAATATCTTACATTTTAAAGCAGTTTGAAATGTTTAGGATAGTTCATTTTATCAGTAAAATGAATCGGGATTGTAATTGATGTGGGTAATTACAGAATTACCACATAATTATAATCTATGTTGGAATGGTGGTTTGGATAATAAAACATCGTAATAACTGTATTATGTCTTGAATGTTTTATTTTAGTTGGTGCTTTTATAATGTTTTTGGATTGATTGAATGAATTTTTATCGTATTTTTACAATCAGTTGTAACTTAGTGTGGCCTTAGTAGATTGTGTTACCGTAATGATGGTAACATAGTCTTGGTTGTATTTTGAGATCTCGAATCTCCATTATTTTTAGTTTTGGGTTTTGAAATTAGTTTGTAATAAATAGGATCTTTGTAATTTTATTTGTTGTAATTTCAAAGAAGACTAAAGATGGAGATTGGAGCTCACTCCCGCTGCATGGACCAAGAAGGGTGATAAAGTCAAGCTTCGAGGGTCCAATCAGTTGGATTCCGAGTTGTATTTATGCTTTTTGGTAGGATAGGCCACACTAGGACATGTTTTTCCTTTACGGTTTTTCATTCTCGTTTACTTTCCATCACATGATAGATATAGTTGCATCATATTCTGCCTAAACCAAACCACCTAATAAAATGCATGTAAAATGATTCATATAGGTTGAATATTTTAATCATGGACATACAGATGTCACTCGCTTTTAGGGTCATCACCTTAGTTAAATCATTCTCGAGTTGCTAGACATTCGTTCACTTAAAATGAATTTAAGTTAAGATGATGGGACCTTCCCCTATAAATTAAAATTGAGACTAGTCTTTATAGGGAAAGCTACTATGAGCCCCTTCTTCGTCGGAAGTCATAATATGACCCCTTCTACGTTGGGTAAGTAGTGAGTGTTGACCTATTTTATCTCAACATTATAGTACGAGTAATATCTCGTGATTATGATGGACTAAAGATAGAATTTACAGAAATTTATCGACCAGGAATTCTAAAAGTAGAATTAGCCAAGAGGTTGGCTTATCAATTTACAGAAATTGAGTCTTGGGATCATTTATATAATTCTTGAGGGAGGTCAATTGTATAAATGCACGAGTCATCGAATTAAACTGTTTTTCATTAGACTCAAATTTAAAACGATGAAACTTATCATATTTATTTTTCCCACAGTCATATATTCAGATATAACTGCTAATAACAAATGGCTGGCCATACTGATGACCCAATGCCAAGTGCCACGCTCGGACGTGAGTCCTGGCTTAAGATGTTTATGGACACTATGAATCAGTCCACGCGACTGAAGAATAATGGGTCCAACTTTGCGGACTGGGAGGCTGTGACACCCTCAAATTTGCGGAAAGAAAAAAAATAATTTAACTAAATAAAAGATGATAATACATAACAAAGATGTCTTAAATAAAAAGGTTCATAACAAAAAGGAAATAATATTATACAAAAGAAGTATTCAAAACGGGAGACATGTTTCCCGTATAAATACTGAAATAAAAGAGTGTATAATAATATACAATCCTAAGAACCGAATATAGGTCCAAGGTAAATACTTCGCTCGCTAGCTCGTCAATGTACCCAAGTATGCATCACAAACCTGCCAACCGCATTAAATATAAACACGGAAGCCACAGTCAGTGGGGAGTAACTCCGAGTTCTCCCAGCCACGAAATGTCGAGTTTAATAAAACATGAATAACATAAAAGAGATGTATATGGAAAATACAAAACTTAACATATACGATATGCTTTTTCATGTTATGAAACAAATAACTAACATATAACCTAGCATGTGAAAGCTATCATGTGAATCTGATAATAATCTATAATACGAGGGAGGGAAGCTGGTATGCTAGCGCAGAGGTTACCGTTAACATGGCCATGATACACTCAAACCCTAATCAACACGTAATCATGTGAATCAGTTAACAATCGGAAATCCAAACTCTATCAATCTTAGCCGGCTTGCATCTCACCTTCTAAAACTCATAGAATCATACAAACATGAAAGACCAATACTTCTACAAACACGCATAAGTTCTTAGCACCTCATAGTCGACTTCTGTAACTCGAGGCTATACCCAAGGAGGAAAACATCCTGTCCTTCGACTGATCAGCCTAGCGAC